>NDGN011097570.1:0-10437 GCA_002564285.1 Tympanoctomys barrerae | reverse complement strand
CAGCACCACATGCCAGCCAGCCCTGCCCCCTGGTGGGCTGAGCTGCCCCCCCAAATAAAAAAATTAAAAAAAAAAAAAAATCTACCACGAAAAAGTGGAGGCCCCTCAGACCCCTGAAAGTTGTACCTGGGTTTGTTTTGGTTTGATTGCTGTGGAAGTGGGGATGGCTCCTTGCCAGGAGACACAGCCACACAGCCGCCCAGCTCTACCCAGGGGCTGAGGCAGTGCCTTGGGAGCCCGCCCGGCAAGCACAATGACAGACTTTCTAGCGTGTGGCGGGGAGTTCACAAGACCCGTGTGGGGCCCGTGCTGTGTGCTGCAGGAGAGGCACACAATCCGCTGAGGTGTGGTGCAGAGCCAGGCTTGGGGGGCATGCCTGTCATGCCCGCACTTGGGAAGCTGATGCAGAAGGATGCTGTGAGCTGGAGCCCAGCTGGAACTACAGCGAGTTCAAGGCCAGCCTGGAACACACAGCAAGAGCCTGTCTCAAAGCAGCAGCGGCAGCAACAATAACAACAACGAGAGAAGGAAAAGAAAGCAAGAAAGCAAGTGAGCAAGAAAGAGGTTCAGTGTCCCTTACAGGTCTGGGTGATTATACATCATCTACCGGATCTTTCTTCCTTCGTTTCCTTTTTAAGTGGTTACTTCAGTTCACTGTGTTTACTTTTCAATACCAAAACACTGTCCCTTCAATTTCTTTTTGTGTGTATGTAATGCTATTTTGGATGCCAGCAGTTTCGTGTCCCCTTCACTATGTTACAGATCACCTCTCTTTGGTCCTCTTCTATCCCTGAAACCCATAGGAAGTCCTTATCCCAGCTTCCAGGGGCGGGAGCGCTCTGAGGCGGGAAGCTCCTGCCCAGAGAAGGGAGGTGGCCAGTGGCAACCACAGCAACTGCTTGGACTTCTTATATAACGTCTATAATTTTTAGTTAAATAGCGTTACTCTTTTTAAAATGTGAAATAAATAGCACAACATCTTACTAAGGTAAACGCATAGAATGTGCATAAGCCACAGTCAACCATTTTAATTCAAACAGAGCCCTATTTGTTCCTGCATTGAAAGCTTTTGGGTTCCTTTTATCTAAAATGTTAACACTTACCTATTTTCCGAGTTTAAAAATTTCACATGTTCTCTATTATACTTAAGGCTGATAAAGGGGCAGAGCAATACAAAGGGGACGTGATGGTACAATATTCCTGACAACTCAACAAGCAGCTTGCAACAGTGCCTAAGTGCTGGCAGGGGAGCTGTAAGAAATTCCACACTGCTAGAGGATGGTAGAAAGCAGAACAAAAAGGTGAATGTGGGTCAAATCTTGAAGGACCAGACTTTCAAAAGCCTGTGATAAAACGCCTAGACTTCATCCTGCAGGGGCTGAAAGCCATTAAAGGGTTTCCAGCAGGACCCATCTATGTTTCAGAAAGATGTTTATGGAGGATGGATTGGAGGCAGAGAAAAAGCACAAAAAGACGAGGGAGAAAAATCTGAAGAGGAGCAAAACACCAAGGAGTATTATCAGTAAGAACCCTTAGTGGAAGGGCCTGAAAACGATCCCAATCCGGCTTAAACCAAAAACTAACTTATACTCACAAAATTAGGTGAGGAAATGAGACTGTCTATAGTTAGACTGCCTCAGAAAACATAAAGCAGAGAGCGATGTGAGCCCACTGTTCCTCTTCTCAAGGGAACTCTCTAGAACCTTCCAACAAATCCCCCAAAATCTTGTTTCCAAATGGTAATTTTGAAATAGTAAGGACTGATTCAGAGACTACTTAATGATGGCTTAATGTGTTTAACTTAATGCCGGCGGTTGGGGTGTGTCAGTGGAGAGAAGAAGGAAGACCAAAGCCCGGACACCCCCTGCTGTCACAGAAACACGGTGTAGAGGAAGAGAGAAAATCTCCTGAAAAGCTTGTGAGACTGTGGGTAGCCTCTCTAAACCTGTTTTCTCCTTCCTATATACAAAATAAATAGAAAGTTTGGGAAGATCTGTTGTAAGGTTCTAGAAAGTTCCCTTGGGATGAACTACAAGAAAATGTAACTTCCCTTCATAACATGAGTCTCAGATGTAGGTACACAGTACATGCTTCACACCCCTCACACAGACTCATACACTGTGGTAGAGATTAAACAAGTTTTCACTGAAAAACCAACAGCTCTCTTAAGAATAAACCCAGAAAACTATGTGGTGTGGTCACCTGTACTTGTTTCTACTTTTATAGATAATGAGGAGTAAAGCCAGGCCCTTACATGCACTAGGAAAGCTCTACCACTAAGCTATATCCCCAGCCCACACGTGAAATATGGTAACAGTGGCCTAACACTTAGTAGTGGTGTTTGTTCTGGTACAACAGAAATTGGCTGTCACAACACTTGAGTGAACTATAAGTAAAATTTTAAAAGTTTGGGGCTGGGGAGATGGCTCAGTAGAATAAACGCTTCCTGGCAAGCTCAAGGGTCTGAGTTTAATCCCCGGTTCTGAAAAAAAAAAAAAAAAATTAAAGCTACGTGCACCAGTGTACATCAGCAGATCCAGATATTTGGGAAGCTGAGCCAAGCGGGTTTCTTAAGTCCAGGAGTCCAAAGCCAGCCTGGGCAGGCCACATACTAAGACCACATCTCAAAAAAGAAAAGAAAGGTGACAGACAGAGAAAGAGGGAGAGAGAAAACTTTAAATCTTAATGTATATATTTAACTAAAAACTGAAAACCCAACGTCTGGTAACTCAGGTATTTCACAGGTCAGAATGACGCTGGACACCAGACATGGTGGGACACACCTATAATCCCAGTACTCAGAAGGCTGAAGAAGGATCGCTGTGAGTTTGAGGCCAGCCTGGGCTACATGAGTCATTTCTTTTCTTTTTAAATCCTTTATTCATTCAATCAATCATTCATTCGTTCAATATAGGGTCTTACTACACAGCTCAGCCTCGCGGTGATCCTCCTGTCTCAGCTTCCCCAGCTCTAGGAATACAGGCATGCGCCACCACGCCTGGTTTCGGTGGCTGGCACAGTGCACCCGGGGCTCTGAGTCTGGCACAGCACGCGGTACTGGGGATCAAACCTGGGTCTTTGCATTTGCCAGGCAGGCTCTTAGACCGCTGAGCTATCTCCCCAGCTTTATATGAGTGATTTCAAGGCCAGCCTGAACTATGTGGTGAGACCTTGTCTCTAAAAACAAAAACAAACAAAAAAAAAGCAAAACAAAAGTGACTTCCCAGGCCTCTAGAAAAATTATGAGAAACTTTCTCAGGTAATCATATGTAAAAACTGGCAGCATTTGTGTAAGGGCCAAGAGCCGTGACAGCAGTACTCTATTTCAAGAATATATGCACTTAAATAATATACAGTATGCTACTTTAGAAAGAGAAATGCTGCACTTATATGTTTTGGAAATATTTTAATTAAAAAAAAATCAAAGCCACATTCTCTTTAGTCCCTAAGATTATTTCTTCCCCAAAGGAATCAGACATAGTTTTTGTTCCAAACATCAAAAAATGACATTAGCTCCAGTGCAGAGAGCAGACTGCAGGAGGGCAAGCTCGGACACGGACGTGGGGTACACAGGGCGCCACTGCCCGGGGGCAGGCAGAGAACAATGGTGTGGACCAAGGCTGGCAGACAGCAGGAGCCAGAGTGGGCCACCTGGGAGCTCCTCGGGTGGGTCAAAGAGCAAGAGCTGTGCGTCTGGAAGAGCAAAGGCCAGGCAGGGCAGGACCGCGGCGGCTGGCGCCTGGAACTGGGGGAGGGCGCTGCCCTGGACGCGGTTAGGACGGGGAGGCGCAGCCCCACACGTGCTCAGCTTGAGTACTTACCCGACAAGAAATTCTGCCTGGCAGTTTGAGCTAAATGTCTACAGCTAAGAAGAGATATCTGTCACTGCATCATTTAGTTAGGAAGCAAACAAGGAAAACATGTCACGTCAGGAGCGTTGAGGGTTCTAAGAAGTTAGGTGTGTCCGGGGAGGAATGCCAAAGTGGTCAAATGAGGTAAGACAAGAATCTGATTGAGCTGCAGCTTACTGGTGGTTCCAGAAGAGCTGTCCTGGCTGTGGTGAGAAGAACGCAAACACAACAGCGAATCCAGAGCGCACGGAAGGCCAGGGGCAGGACAAGCAACCGGGCCTAGAGACCGGAGAGAGGTCCTCGGGACACTGGTGCGGGGCAAATGGAGCTGTCACAGGGTTCAGAGATAGCAATCGTCTTTACAAAGCTGATGAGAAGCCAGACGGGTAGAAATGCCTGTAGTCCCTGCTACTAGGGCAGCCGAGTCAGGAGGATCACAAGTTGGAGTCCAACCCGGCAACTTGGCAACCTGTCTCAGAATAAGCAAAAAGGGCTGTGGACAGGGCAGAGAACCCCTGGCTGTGAACCCTGGTACCCCTAAAGTAGGAGAAAAAAAGGCTGAAGACACACACATATCCTCTGGACAGGAATAGTTAAAGCGTGCAGGAAAGGAAAGGAAAGAGTTGATAGTCTCAGATTTCCTGAAAGAAAAACAGGAATGAGACCCAGGGGAGAATGGAAGGATTTGTCCTACAGAGGACAATGCACCACAGATCACAATGTGGGCGACTAATCCCTCCCAATTTCTGAAGTTGGAATAGCTGGGCTATGGGTGGTTACTTTAATGGAAGAAAAACATTTTATTACAGAAGCTGTGAACTGACCAAAGGTCCAATCAAACTGGTAGCCATAAAATTGAGTTTCCCCACTATCCTGTTATGCACGTCAAGAAAATTCCAGGGATCACAAAAGAAGTGGTAAGACGTGGTTTTCCATTTAAAGACCTTCCTAAAATAAATGATTATGTGACTTTTATTCATACAGTTAACTGAGCTTAGTAATTTTCCCACATTTGAGAAATATACACATTTTAGTCACCCAGATGAGGTTTGGGTGCTACCAAATCCAAGCTGTCAGTATCAGTCACCCTTTTTATGATCACAATTATGAAATGTATTATATGATGAGATTCAAGTACATAAAATGTAGCTATATTTGCACATGTACATGTGTAATCCTTATTGATCAGGCTAGATTAATTTGCTAAAGTCTCATGCTAACGTGGTGAAGAGAGCCTGCCAATAAAGGTGAAGTTGTAATAGAGATGGCTTAGGCGTACAGCTAAGTGCTCGCCTAGATGTGCAGAAGCCCTGGCTTAAATGCCCAGCAATGCAAAAGAGGAAGAAAATGGAAAGTAAGTTGTCATATTCGAATGCCAGCTAAAGTCTTTATTATTCACTGCAGGTTCACTTCTCAGGACCGACACAGAAACCTGACTGGCAGTTGAAGTCATTAGTTATATACTTATATACTTAACTGTATTTGAAATCTTCCAATTTTATTGACTTAGCATGGCTTTCCTGCTTTATCAACTATTTACTGTAGGATTTCAGACAGATTTTTTTTTTTTTTTTTTGGCGGAACCGGGGATTGAATTCAGGCCCTTGTGTTTACCAGACAAGCACCTCTTCTACTGAGCCATCTCCCCGGCCCTCTATCATAGGTTTTTATATCCAAAGTTTGAATGATCATTAAGCAATGCCTTTATAATTATGAAAAAGCACAGATTAATAGGCAAAAATAACTCTTGATTTAACATAAAAAACATGGGTTCCAGACAGGGCTTCACCACGTACTTCAGGCTGGCCCCAAACTCCAGTGAGCATCGTGCCTCAGCCCCTGGGTGCCACAAAACCTGGCTAAAAAATAATATTCATTGTTTCCATGAATTAAAAAAGTTAAGCGCTTACAGTTTTTTTGATAGTGAAATATAATCTTGGGTATCAAATTTAACAGTGATTCCCTAGAAAATCTGTGAGATTAGAAAAGTAGGTGTAACTACTTCTGTTTTTGTAACAACTTCACTAAATTCTAACTTTCATTACTAAATATGAAATTATAAGGAATTCTTTCAAAGACCCAGTGCGTAAGTCTACTTATAGCAAAACAAAGATTTAAAAAGCTAAGCTTAGTCAAATTCCCCTTGATAGTCAATCTAAATAACCACCCATTTATTTTAAAAACTTCTCTATATTTATCAAAAATAAATACATGCCAGAAATAATTGATCTCATTGCTAGTATTTACCTGGCTACTTCAATAACAAATGCGATAATATTTTTTCTAATATAACTTTCTGTAACCAATACATTGAAGTAATATCATAAATAGATTCTCCAGGGACTTTTCCAACATAAGTATCAATAAGTCAAAATGTAAAGTAATCAATATAAATAAGACAAGTTTTCTGTCAGTTCCTCATATCTTTTCCCAAGCTGGAAGAGTACGAAGTGTATTTCTTGCACTCAGACCCTGAACTACCAAATGCTTCAGAATTCAAAGTAATATTAAGTAAAAAAAAAAAAAAGATGCTACTTTATGAAAAGTTGTAGGGTTGCCAGTCTCGGGGTCACTCTCCCTGACGTCTGCGAGCCCAAAGCAGCAGGCAGAACTACCACTGCAGAGATGTCTACCACTTGTACGAGCCCACTGCATGGTACTGCCTGCTGTGCTGCACAGCCCGAAGGGCAAGCTGCAGAATCTCCATGACGGCTCGGAGAATATTATAAAAGGTCACTTGGATGTCCGCGAAGCAACAACGAGCCTTCCTACACTCTGTACTATCAGTGCATTCGGGGAAGACCTGGGATCTGCAACATAACTCAGCAGCTAAGCCTCACTTCTGTGGCAGGGCCTGTCATGACTAAGCCAGGTAGGCCCTGGTTTATCAGATTCTTATTTTCTGTACATTCATCTCCACCTCTCTATTGCCCACAGTTTCAAGTGTTCTTTAGTTTAATATATATTCATTATTTATTTTTTTTTAAATCACTGATCAAAGCAAGTTGGAATGATTCAGCAACTACATCTTAAAGCCAAGAACAAGGATTGTAGCTGATTCTTTTCTAATGCAACCAAAATCTCACTCAAGGAAACCTACTGGGATGGCCACAGGAAAGGAGGAACTATTCTCTATCAAGGAATTCAAAAAAGCATATGCTAAGAAATCGGCCATATGACAAATACTTCAAAATGATCATGTACACCAGTGTTTCAATTCAGTAATTTTTTACTGTTATTTTTCAGGAGAGGAGAAACATCCTAGTTCATTTAATTTTCACAGGCTCATAATCTAGAGATACATTTCTAGACAATAATACCCTTATGTCTTTACCCTTTAAAGGTCTTTACTATTTCCTACAAATAATAGGTAGCAAAACTTTGCCCTGGTCTTCATTTTCTTTTACTAATGTTTACTCAGAGCTTGAATAAAACATTATAATATCACAAAATTAATCACTGTAATAGGAGCACTATTTACTGTTTTATAGCCATACTCTACAACTTCCTACAAAGCTCTTTTCACCCTCTTTGTTTAAAATTTCAGGGTTAAGGGAGGGTAGGAAAATGCATTCCGACAGGGACACCAATTAAAAGTACTAGCAAAATTAAGTAATTAATCTGCTTTCAATATTTGGTAATATAAGATTCTAACTACAGTTAATTTAAAGAACAAGAGCTAAACCACAAAATACAACAGTTCAGACCCTGAAACATGTGGCCTATTTACCCTGAAAATACATAATCTATAAATAAGCATAAAATACAAAAATCACATTTAATATTCAACCCCTAAATCCCAAATCTGCCAAACTGTCTCATTATATTTTCATTCCAAAATCTATGTCATGTTTCAGAAAAAAAAAAAAAATAGCCTTCATCCTCTGGTAGTCTAAAAATAGATTCCTACTGTCTTTTTACGAGAAACAATCACATTTGCTTATGAGGACGACCACCCAAGCCACATCATCGATACCTAAGATTCCTATTTAACCTCATTTTGGCAAGCAGCATGGTAACTCGGTACACACACACACAGAATTCTTACCTATAGGCTGCATTTTCTCTCAAATGCAAAATGGTTAGATGCCCCTTCTACTTAACCAGTACAGGGTCTGGACACTGTGGAGTCTGACTCGCAAATATTTGCTTTCCCTCTTAGGGTATAGCATCCGCAGGGCTCTACAGCACTACTTACATTCTCTTCCACATAAAAATCAGACATTACATGAAAGGAAAAGAAAGACAGCCCATTTCAAAGCATCTGGCAAACCTCCGCTGGCAACCTGCCAAGCCTCTGCTAAACCTTCCTGTCTTTCCGAGCATGCTCACTTAAAACCAACAGCATGTTACTATGGCAACTCTGTAGGCAGCCTGTAAGTATGAACCGCCATTCTGATTTCAGAGTGTAAAACACCAAATACTGCAGGGGAAGTAAAAGGAAAGAAACAGCAAGTACCCTTCACCACATACAAGTACACTTGTGTTTTTTCATAAATTCACGCTTGCGTATGTTAAAGAGAAACAAGGAGAGGCAGTTTTTTCCACAAAAATATTTTTCATGCTCAAATAGGTTCGCTTTCTCAGTACATTTTCTTTGTTTTGCCCCAAACCTCTAACCCCCTAAAAATCAAAAATTTACCGGAAACATTTAAGCGCTGCTGAATAAACAGATTATATTCAGGGGTAAGCAATGATGTGTATTTCCCAGGTTATTCCTTATGATTATATTTTAAATGACATGACAGTTTTACAAACACAACCACCTGCACTTATAAAATACAATCGAAATCTTTGCTACATTTATCAAATGAAATTTGCATCGAGTTTAGATAGGCATTTTGTAACCCTCCAAAAAGGTTCTGAAGTTAAGAGAAACCTGTATGCCCATTTGCTGTCCACCTTTCACTTGTGGTGCCGCAGGAAAGTTGTTTAACCTTTCCGAATCTCACCGACTCCGTCTTTACACAGTAGGGTACCAATGACTTCACATGGAAATGGTTAACACACTCAGAAAAAACCCCGAAGTTTCATTTCTTTCTGCTTTGCTTACATGGAAAAGACCCTGGAAACACTGGTCTATGTTTGCTGACTGATGAAAAGCACTTCTCTGTAATTTTGTCTTCCCTTTTGTGGGAAGAAGTTGAACCCAGGACCTTGCACGCACATTCCAGGCCAGAACCCACCATGAGCTCCGCCCCCAGTGCCGCCTTTGCCTTCTTCCTTACTACATAGTAGTCCCGACACCCTCAGCTAAGAGCCAAAACACTCTGCCCTCAACCTCCAAGTTAGAAACAGAGAAGCCAACTGAGACTCCCAACAGAGAGTAAATATATGAATTATTATTTGTACTAGAGAACATTAAAATGTCTGATGGTTACAAACATAAAATTACACCTACCACCTCCTCCTCATCCTTCTTGGCTTCCTTCTCTTTCTCTTCATCGTGTTCCTCAGCTGGGCCACCCTCCTCATCGCTACTGGATGACTCCAGGATTTCACTTAGATCCATTTTCCAATTGTCAGGAACAAGTCTAGCTTTTAAGAAGATACTTGCTTTCTGCAGCCCTAGGAGTAAAAATGTACTTCAGGAGTTGCTACAGAATATACAGCACAGAGCTACAGAAAATGTATGATCCTCAGTCAGAAGATCTGAATTCAAATCCAACTGCCACTTAAAAAATGGCACAGTGTGAACATCTTTTGTAAGTTACAATATTGAATGAATGTTAGAAAATACTATTAGAGAAATTGTAATGAAACACAAAAAGTTCAAACTATAAATTGAATATTTTATCTAATAAAAACTGTCACCGGGGCCAGGAAGATGGCTCAGTAGAATAAGCACCTGCCTGGCAAGCCCAGGGGCCTGAGTTCAATCCCCGGTTCCGCAAAAGAAAACCCTGTCTCCAAATGGAAGTGGGTCGCACCCCTGTTCAGCGCTAAAAAGGCATCAGAGAACAAATACTAGGTCTCGCTTTATTCACTGCTGTCCCCTAAGAGCTTCCTTATGAGATAATGGATTACTTTGTCTTTGTTTTACCTGGCTTGGTGGAGAGCTCAGATTCTGGCAAGCTGAGAACGTCAATTTCCTTAATGTCCTTCCTTGCTATGGCATAACTAATTAAAGAGAAGAAAAGGGGAGAAGGCACGGATTAAACAAAAAGCAGCACTGACGTAGTCCATGTTAACACAGAAAACAGAAGAACCCCAAATCTTCAAAATTATTTTGCCTGTAACCTGTTTTAAAAGTCTAAAACACAGACCCCTACAATCCTAGCACTCAGAGGCTGAGGCAGGAGGGCTGCTGCGAGTTTGAGGCCGCCCTGGACTACAAAGTGAGTTCAAAGCCAGCCTGAACGACATAGGGGACCCTGTCTCAAAAAGACAAAAAAAAAAAAAAAAGTCTAAGACCATGACTACCCAATTTCTTAATAAAGGGTTGCAGGAAAGGGCCAGAGAGAGCTCAGCGGACGAAGCGCCTGCCCGGGCAAGCACTCTAAATGTTCTTCTCTGTCAGGTTTATGTTGCAGTAACAGCATACATAATGGATGGCGATTTGATTTTTTTTTTTTTTTTTTTTTTT
>NDGN011097560.1:0-10918 GCA_002564285.1 Tympanoctomys barrerae | reverse complement strand
CCGGGGATTGAACTCAGGCCCTTGGCTTGCCAGGCAAGCGCTTATTCTACTGAGCTATCTCCCTAGCCCTGCAGCCTGTTTTTATGCCTCCTGCCACCAAGGCCACTGGAGACTGCAACGCCCCCTGTGACACCACCTTTGACTTTTTCCCTAAGCCTGAGCTTGAGATCTCTACTTCCCAGGCTGGCTGGGGAGGTCCAGCTGCTCTCCTGTCCCAGGCCTGGCTGCTGTTTCTGAGGGCATGGCTCACACAGGTGAAGTCCAGTGTAGGCCTGCCTTCTCTCCACCCACCCCAACCTAGGCTTCTGAGAGGCCCAGGAGAAGCCTGTGGTTCTGGGCTGCTTTTGGACTTGGGGCTTTGTTCTGATATCCAGCTGGCAACGGAAGGAGAAGGTTCAGTTCCCTGGACCCTTCTTCTGAAGTGGACATGTTGGCAGGAGAGCACCAGGCCTGAGCACCTGCCTCTGACCTCCCTCCCAGGTCTTAGCTCACAACCATTCTCACTTTCGTGCTTGCCCAGCGGGGCATTTACTTGCTCTTCTCAGCATGCATGCCCTGTCCACTCAGTTGCAAGCACCAGGAAAGTTCTGCTCAGGCCTCTTGCTCTCTCCTGCCCCTGTCAGGATGTGGCCAAGCCTATGGGGATGGCTTGTGTAAAGGGGTAATTGCTGGGCAGTGGGCCCTGTCCTTTGGTGAGTGTGGCTGTTTCCCAGGACCTAGGTATGCAGGTGTATCGAGCACTAAGTGGGTAAGAAGGTCACAGAGTGTGCAAAGTGTGCGGACTTAGTGGTTATTGGCTTGGACAGGTAGAAGATTGCAACACTGACTGTCACATCGTTCGTCAACAAAGACAACTGAGTTCTGAGCATAACTCACTTCCTCAGTTTTCTCGAGGACTGTTAACTAGCCTCTGGACGGTGGTCTCTTCTTTCCTTGATTTTCATTCATTCATCTGAGCATTTTACCTTTTATCTTAACATGACACAGATTATACATAACCATTGTTTAGGTAGGTCCCCTAACTGGACATGCCTGTCTTCATCCTTTTCTCTTCTTCACTTTTTCTAATCCCTACTCAGTTTTTAGTTTAAGGTTTAGCTTGCGTTTATTTTTATTTTTTGGCAGAACTGGGGATTGAACTCAGGCCCTTTTGCTTGCCAGGGAAGCACTCATTCCACTGAGCCATCTCCCCGGCCCCCAAGCTTGCGTTTAGATTACAGTTTAATTTAAGGGTCACTTCCTCCTTGAAGTCTTCTCTTGTCTAATTCTTTTTTTTTCTTCTTAGCTTCTAGTTCAGCACCTTACTCTGCCTTGCAGTATATGGAGGGGTTATTTGGTTTGGGTATGCCAAGCAAGCACTCTACCACTGGGCTACACCTCCAACTGCTAGAGCTTTTACTATACATCCATTTGCTCCACTAGAGCAAAGTTCTGTGTAATGCTAAAGAAAGAATGTCTTGCTGGGTGTGTTGGTGCACACTGTAAGCCCAGTGCTTGGGAGGCTGAGGCAGGAGGATTGAGAGAGTTCAGGGCCGGCCTGGGTTATATAGTGAGCTCAAAGCCAGCCTGAACCATACTGCCTCTCCCCAGTGTCTGTTGTTCTTTTAAAATGTTATTTTGATATGTGATTTGAATGCATCATAGAAAATATACTATTGACCTGCAGAGAGGAAAAAATAAACTCAAATTCCTATTATCCAAAAGTAATCATGTCAACTGTGACTCGTTGAGGCTTTTTTTTTTTTTTTTTCGTACTGAGAAGCAAACTAAGGTCCTAGCACTTGTCAGGCTAGGTCTTTATTAGCTGGGCCACTGAGCTATCGCTCTGGCCTGAGGGGTTTTGTTTTGTTTTGCATTTACGTGAACTTGACTTTTTAGTCTCCTTGGCTTTTCAGAAATAGAATTTCTACTTTATATACAGTTTATAACTTGTCTATTGCCATAGTAGATGTATTTTCATCATGCTTATTAACTACATAGTATTCCATTGTGTAGTTATATAAAATTTATTTGTTCAGCCCTCTACTATTGGCAGTAATTTAGGTTATTTCCAGGAGCTTGTTCTATATTCATCATACTTTTACAAATAAAATTTTCCCACGCATCCGGGGGTAGTTGTACTTTTAATGTTTGATTGCCTCACTATACTGAATTACCTCCCAGAAAGGTTATATGACTTCATCTTTGAAAATAGGGCTGGGATGCAGCTCCATGGTAGGCTTGTTTGCCTAATGTGTGTGGGGTTCTGGGTTCAATCCCCAGCTCCTCAAAAATAATAGTAAATGTTATTTATTGCATTGCCACACTCTGCGTGCTGTTCTTCAACTCTCCAGCTCTCCTGTGTTCAGGGAGGTCAGTGAGTTGTCTAAGGCTATGTAGTTGGTGAGGGTAGAGTGAGTTTTCAGCCTCTGGTGGGCCTGATGTTAGCATAAAGCACCACGTCCTCATGTTGACCCGGATTCCCCACAAAGTTGAGGCAGAGCAGCTTTGCAATTTGAACATTGCTAGCTCAGTCCCCTTATCTCACAGGAATCTGGTTTCTTGTCCCTTGAGATGTTTACCTTGTGTCACTTCTCCCACTTCTCCAGTGATCTGCTCTCTGCTGAGCTGTCACGGATCTGTGAGCTCTGAGAAGGTGGCTGCTTCACCTAGGATTATCAATAAAACAAAAACCTGCCTTTTCCTGGCTAGCCAGAGAACTCCTACTTGGCAAAGGCCTCGTCAGATGCCACCACACCTGAGGTTTTCTACACTGCCTGAATGCTCTGAAGTGGCTGTGACTCAGCAGTTGTCTGCTAGGATGAAGCAGTAGGGTCAGAGGGGTTAATGCAAAACCAAGGGAGGCGATTCTAAAACTTCATTTTTCTTAGTGCTTATCTTTAACAAATTAATGTGTTAAAGAAGAACATACTACAGTATAGGAAGCCCCTCCTGGTCCTTGTCTTGGTCCAAGAAGTCTATATTTGTAGTCCCAAAAATTTATTGTTGGAGTCCCACCAAGTTAATTCCAATCTGCCACTCTCAGTGCAACTCACAGTGAAAATAAAGACACTAAAGCGTATTTACAATTATGGGGAGCCAAGGGGCCCTCAGTCCAGCCATAAAGAAGGCTTTCCGGAACCAAGAGGCCGAACCAGGACTGAACCCGGGTTTTATTCAGTCATGAAGGAGGAGTGGCTTAAGGATGAATGACTGGGAATTGTGGGAAGCAGGTGAGTACTGTGAGCTGAGTTGGGTAGGTGGCCTGCATTTACCTTGGTCATATGCAGAGAGAAGGATATGAATCTGCATTATATTATTGAAATAGTACCTAATATTTGGGGTCTGATACTTCAGCTCTAATGTGTAATCTTTCAAGCTCCAGGAAGTCATAGCCTTTATCCCAGCTCGACCCAGCTCATATTAAAGAGCAGTAGGTGTGGGTTATCAGGGCAACATGTATGCCATCTTCAAAGACTACCACCAGCACTTTGGCTAGACCATTATGCATTGCCTAAGACCAATTGAAAGGATAAAGAGAAGGCCTAGCCAGCTCTGTACCTAGCAATACAAGGAAATAGGGTCGGGCTCAGCCAAAATGGAGACAATCGCTCTCCTTTCAAGGAGAGCTGCTCAGAGGGTCCTCCACACTCTAGTGTAGTTGGGCTTACCCCAGAATAATTGCAGGATTTCAATGTGCATATTAATTTTTAGTGCAGTATACTATCTGTAATGCCCAGGAAATAGAGTTACAGACCTACTGACAGTAAATATTTTTCTTCCAGTTCTGTCAGTTTGACTATAACCTTTTGGGAGAAAACATAGAAAGTCTTGGAAACCCCTTCAAAATGCTTGAATGTGCTTTCTACATCATCACTCCCACTCCCCTACCCTGTCCAGGCCAGGGGTCAGGCCCAGCCCTGACCCTGCTGATTTAATAGCCATGCAATACAGTAAGTGACTCACTGAAGAAGTACTGTCCAAACTCTTATCAAATAAAGACATCAAACCCAGCCTCAGGTGAAATCACTTAGGCTGGCCTCTTACCCCAGTGGCTGTGTTGACTTGTCTGTGGTCTGTAGGCCATGAGTACTGGCTAGTACACACATAAGTGTGTATGTGTGAATATGTCTAAATATGTACATAGTCATGTGTTGCCTTAACAATGGGGTCACGTTTTTGGGAAATATATCATCAGATGTTACTGCAAGCATATGGTGTGTGCTTACACAAGTGTACAATGTGGCCTCTTACACATCTAGGCTGTGTGTGTGTGTGGTGTAACCTATAACTGCTAGGGTGACAAGCAAAACAAGGCAAAATTATTTTTTTAACGAGACAGGATCTTACTGTGTATTCTGCCTAGACTGTCCTTGAACTCATTGTGATCCTCATCCCTCAGCCTCTGGGTGCTGGGATAACAGGTGTTTGCCACTACCCAGCTCATAAACAGTTTTTTAGATATAATTAGGAGTATACAATAGCAATGAAAAATATAATGTAAATACACAAGTCAATCACAAAGTTATTATAATCAAGATTTTGTGTGTGTGTGTGTGTGTGTGATTACCTTAGCTATCATTTTATATGAGAGGCAGTATGGTAGGTGTGTTTCCTTTAGCATGACCACAGACTTGTGACTACCAAGTCGGTGGTGATAGGGATTTGTCAGCTGTATTTAATCTTGTGAGATCACTGTCAAAATGCAGTCTAGGGCCGGCCAAATAGCTCAGAGGATTAAAGCATTGCAGGGGCCGTCCAATCCCAGATCCCAGGGCTTGCCTGCCTTGCCAGCCCCACCCCCAGGGCACGCTAAGACATCAATTGGCTGTAAACAGACTGATCACAACAAGTCCCATCTAGTGGTGAGACCCTGAACACTCTGTAGACCCTGCCCTAAAATACAAAAAAAAATGCAGTCTATTTTCAGCCCAAGTGCTACAGCCTTTCTTTTACACACACACACACACACACACACACACACACACACACAGACATGTGCTCCTTGACCTATGATGGTGGTACCCTGACTACTCCATAATAAATTGAAAATGCCATTAAGTAAAAGATAGCAGTTAATTTACCTAATTTACCAAATAATCCCTGTACTATGGGAAGCTGATGCAAGAGGATCACAAATTGGAGCCCAGCCTAGACAACTTAGTGTACTTAGCAAGACTGTCTCAAAACAAAAAGTTTGAATAGACTGGGGATGCAGCTCACGGCAAAGGCCCTGACTGGGGGGCACGTGGCTCAGAGCACTTACATTAGCCTGCAGGTATCCAGTCATCTCACTGTGCTCACTGTATTATAAAAGTGTCAGATCACTGTGCATTTCATTAAACATCTGTATCCAAAAAACATTGGCAATACAGTACACTGATTTGACTGCTAACGTGGTGATCCAGGGCTAGCTGGGAGCTGCTCTTTTGTCAGTGCCCCGTGTGGCACATATCCTTATCCTGGGAAAAGATCAACATTTAAAATAGGGTTTTGGGGGCTGGGGAGATGGCTCAATGGAATAAGCCCTACTCTGGCAAGCACAAGGGCCTGAGTTCAACCCCTGGTTCTGCCAAAAAATAAAAAAATAATAAAATGTGGTTTCTACTGAATTTATACTGTTTCCCTACCATAGTGTAATTAAAAAATATTAAAGGGAAACATTGTTGAGGACCATCTTTGCGTGTGTGCATGCACATATGTAAATATCTACAGTAAAAAGAATTAAAATGTGCTATGTACAGGTACCTACCCACAGTGACTAATCAGATACTGTAAACATGTACTAACGGATTTCTAAAAATTAAAAAAAAAAACTTCTTGGACCAAGAATACACAGATAAGTAAAAATTTTTTTGTATTTTTTTAGGGAAGGTCTACAGGGTGTTCAGGGCCTCACTACTAGTTTGGACTCATAGTGACTTTACTGTTTCCAGCCTCCCAAGTGCTGGGATTACAGACGTGCCAGCAAGCCCAGTCTCAATTGCTGTCTCAGCGGGGGTGGGGCCGTCTTGCTGGGGGATCCGAAACACCCCCCCACCCCAGTGCTTTAATCTACTGAGCTATTTGGCAGGCCCCAGATAAGTAATAATTCATTTTCTCCTTTTTTAATTTATGTATTTAGTGCAGGATTTCACTACATAGATTGGAGGATAGTGATTCTCTTGTTTTCAGCCTCTCAAGTGCTAGAATTACAGGTGCACACCATCATGCCCAGTCTCAATCACTTTCTTAGTGCACAACAGGGGCAGGGTCGGCATGGCTTTTGGCAGAACCGGGAATTGAACTTGGGCCTTCTGTGCTTGCCAGGGAAGCACTTATTCTATTGAGCCATCTCCCCAGTCCCTTTCATTTTCATTTTCATTTTTTAAAGTTACCTAAAGTGGGTGTGGTGGTTCATGCCAGTAGTCCTAGTACTTGGGGGGCAGAGGCCGGAGGTTAGTCTAGAGTTCTAAGCCACAGTCTACACACACACACACACACACACACACACACACACACCCCAAACTCAATATGAAAATAGTTACCTAACTTTATAAAAGGAAAGCTAGAAGCCAGCATGTTGACGCATACCTGTCATCCCAGTGCTTTGGAAGCAAGACAGGAAAATAACTGAGTTGGAGGCCACCCTGAACTACATAGTGAGTTCAAGGCCAGCCTGAACTACATAGTGAAACTCTATCTCAAAAGAGAAAAAATGGAAAGCTAGAAATAAACCGTTTCAATAAGAAGGTAAGGAAAACAGGTGAAAAAATAGTTATTGCTCCACATATTGAACTCATTTTATCTAACTTACTGGTCTTCAGATTCTTGTGGCTTGCCTTCCTCTAGAGGATATATTAAAACACTGCTGTGCTTTTGTTTTATTTAGTTTTTTGAGACAAGGTCTTAGTTGTAGTTCAGGCTAACCTTGAACTCAGTGATCCTCCGGCCTCAGCCTCCTGAGTGCTGGGTTTACAGATACACACCACCATACCCAGCCCAGGGGTTTTGATTCTAAAGCAGTGCCCAAGTTGGTGGTTCTAATGAGTTCCCAGGTTGCCTGTCTAAGAATCACTAAAATTGATGAATTACTATTCCTAAATTGTCTGTTATCATATAGACATTATCATTTCCATATAGCAGTTTCAGAAAGTGGCTCAGAGAATCAGAGGGACAACTTGCCAAGGTTACCCAGATAATAAAAGGACTGTCCCATCCGACTCCTGTGCCTATAGCTCTAACTCCTAGGTGGAAAGGCTGAGGAGGAAGAAGGCATAGGCAGAGGGGGAGAGCAATGGATCTATCCTCCTGGGGTTAAGAGGGCAGGAATCGAAGTGGGCTGAGGTTTCCTGGGCAGAAAGGGCTCCTCCTCCTGGAATGCCTGGGCTTCCATTCTTAGAGGAGCCCTTCTGCATTCAGCTTTGTCCATTTATTGTCAAACTTCAGGGTTTACTTTTGGAATTAAGATTTATTTTCCTTAAGTTTCAGCAATTCCTTTACTAACTACTGAGTAATGTCCCCCCTTTGGCATTTAAAACTTTGATGATTGTTATTTGAGTGTTCAAGATTGTACTGATAGGCATGAAGGCCTGTCTGGAAGTGATATGTTTTATCACATGCGCACGCACGCACACACACACACCCATTATTTCTTTTTCTCTACCTTAAAACTCCCAGTGCATTTGAAAAATGTACAGTATTCTGTCTAACTGCACATCCTTGAAGAATACTGAGGCTTTCTGCCAGTCTTCTCTGGAAAGAGCACTGCATCCCAGGAAGAAGGATGGAGGGAGAAATGCTGATGGAAGGTGCTGGTAGCTAGAGCTTTGTGACCAAAACAGAATCTCCTTATTGTGTGTGTGTATTTGGGGGATACTGGGGACTGAATGTTGGGCTTTCATACTGACCTAGATGCCCTCTTTATTTTTTATACCCTTAACTTCAGTTTCTCAGAGTGCTGAGATCCTGAGCCTGTGCTACCACACCCAGATAAGCTTCCTTTTTTCTTAAATACGATATAGAGGGCTCCTCCCTCTCGTGTCAGGGAGCTCTGTGCTCTGGTGGAGGGCAGATGATGACATCGGTAAGTGACCCTTCCATGTAGCAAGGATCACTTGATGCACAGAAGGATACAGAACATTCAAGTCAGCTAGTTTCCTCCTCTCCCAGGAGACAGCACAGACTCCAGAGGAGAGGTGGTTGCCTGGGGTCACCTAGAACAGGCCAGTCAGCCTAGTGACATCTACACCAGGGCTGTACCTGGCCAGTGACTGCCATCTGTGGTTCAGACTGAGTTTGGGATGGAATGGGTTTTGTAAACTTCTTCTCCTTTGGGACACTGGGAATGTTGACATCAGGGTTTAGAGCAGGACTCTCCCAGGATGCTGTGGTTCTGGATTCCCCAAGTGGAGGCAAGGAGTGTAGGTACTGGGTCTCAGACTCTTCCGCCTGCTGCGCCACCTCATGTAGAAAAGCCATATACTGCTGCTCCTATTTCCTGCTGTGTGCATGTGGAGAGAAAGAAGCCCAAGAATGCCTGGTGTGGAGATGGATGGGGTCCAAAGGAAGCAGTTTCTGGGTCTTCACCACCCTAGGAGCCTGTGAAACTGGCCTGATAGCTCACATTAAAAATGACCTGGGCTGGTAAAGTTTCCACCCAAGTCTTTTGGACCTACTTAAGATCATCAGTAGTTTACCAAGTAGGCACATTTTTAGTAAATACTGTCTACTCTCAATATCATTAAATTTTTAATCAATAAAACATACATAATGTAAATTTACCACTTTAACCCTTTATAAGCCCAGGGTTCTGTGACTGGCTTCATTCACACCAGGCAACTGAGGCCGCCATCAGCTCTCCAGCCTTCTTGAATTCCCCTCACCGAGGCACCTTACCCAACCTTTGGCTCCCTGAACCACCATCTTTTCCCTCCCAGAGCAGGCTTCCGCACATTTATTCTCATGTAAAAATAAGGGGCACTCCCCCCCCCCACCCCGCAACTGAGGATTGAACTCGGGACTGTGGTTATGCTGCCAAATAGTAGTACCTCTAGCCCAGGGAGGGCGTTTCTTTACACTGAGAAAAATGTCACTTTATGAACAATCTGTTCTGCCTCCATCCCCTGGTGGGCTGAGACCCTTTCTATGCATGGGGGCTCTGATCCAAACTTACCCTAGAATATGCGGTCCAGAGGTGCAGGGAGGTGGCGGTACCCAGGTGGTGGGGAACCTTGGTGAACTGTGCCCTCCAGCACCCAGTGAGGTTTTGGGATGGGCAGAAGCATGGTCTGAAACAGCTGAGGGCTCTGCTCAGAAGGTAGCAGCAAGTTTTGGGAGCAGCAACTTCGTCCTGCCCAGCTGCTGGCTTTTCCAAGTGTGGGGGTGGAGAGGCCCCGGGAGGGTCTAGGGGGTGGCAGCAGTGGGGGCAGGGCTGTGCATTCTTTTCTTTGCAGAACCTGACCTGACTTAAGGTCAGAGCACAGCAGAGAGTGGGAGCTGCAGGGTTACCTCTTCGCTGGCGATTCATCTCCTCCTCCCTCCCCCATTCTTAATGATCTTTCCATTACAGAACCCAGACCAGGAAGTGCATGACAGGTCGCAGCTGCAGACACATGGCTGGGAGGCCTGGGCTTCAGGCCAGGGGTGGGAGGGTCTGAGCTCCCCTTCCAGCGGCGAGACCCCATCCATACACGGAGGCTAAGAACTTATGGAAGATGTTCTTATGCATAGAACCAGTGCTTACCAGTGGTACTTTGGCTTTAATTTGTTAGGACATAGTTTTTAGTAACCATAAGAGAAAACCCTTACCTGACCATTTAGATCCCCCAGTCTGAGGTCCATATAAGTCATCCATAATTTGGGGCTCCTTTTGCGAGACTTCAGCTCCTTTTCCTAAATAAATAAAATCACCGCAGAAGCTTTTCCTCTTATCAAAATGTCAGTTTAAGAACACGTTTGGTGAGGGGAGTGGCAGACTCCAGGCCTAAAGAGCTGGGCACACCTATGTCCCACTATGAAGGGTGGGCAAGAGGATCATGAATTTGAGTCCAGCCTGTTCTACATTAAAAAGATAAAAACAACAAAACTCAGCAGACCTGGAGTTCAAATCACAAAGGATTGTGTCTCCTTTTTTCTGTATTGAGGGTGGCTCTTCCACTTACAAGTTGTTCAGGAAATGTTAATTGACCCTAAACTGTGTCCTAGGGAGCAGTTGTCACACAGGAGTTTCTGTCTCCGCCGCCAGCTGTGTTGTTGGCTTTCTTCCCTGAATCTGCGAAGGCCAGATTCTTCTGATGCCAAAAGAGAAATGGTGACAAACTTCTAGGAGCCGTGAGCTTAGACCAATCTTCCCTGTAGCTGTAGGGCATCTATCTTTGCTCTTCCAGGGTTCTTTCTGCTGATTAGTTAGGGGAGAGGGAGTTGTTTGGGGAAGTGGGTGGGTAAAAAGCCCTATTTTCCACTTGGCCAGGGCGATATCACGCGTTAACACTTGGGGCAGAACTTTTTGCTGCCCCCCAAAGAAGGAGTTTTTTTGAGACATCTCGTAGATACATTCCTTTGATAATCACTTAATTATAATCCTAAGTGGGAGACAATTGGGGGAAGGGTACCAAATCCCTAGTGGGAAAAAAGTACAGGTCAGAAGGAGGCATCAGATAAACCTAGGCAAGGAAGTCTGAGCTTCAAGCCCAGTTCTGATGCGGAAGTATTCCTCACACCACCCAGGTTCCCTCTCTGTTTTAAGATTGGTGCCAAACTGTTTCACCTTGGGGCTCCTGCTGTAGGGTTCTGTGAGTTTTCTGCTCCTGCCTGCCCCTGCGGAGCTGATTTGCGGGGATCAGGAGGTAGGTGCAGGGCCCTGGCTGTGGCTTTGGCTAGCACAGGCAGCTCTGCACTAAATTACAGTGATGAGGTGGGACACACAAAAAAGGCCGACGTCTTTTTTTTTTTTTTTTTT
>NDGN011097364.1:0-15272 GCA_002564285.1 Tympanoctomys barrerae | reverse complement strand
CGTTTTGTTGATGATTAGATGTTCTTCCTGTTCTGGATCTCACCCTCTCCTCAAGTTCTCTGTGAACAGCCTCCTATGCTGATTGTATAAGTAAATGTGTGTAGATGCTGGGCAGCCGTTTCTCCCATGGGGAGAGAGACTCCACCTGATACCAACCTTCTGCTGATTGCATAAATAAACACACAGCAGTCATTGGGCAGTTTCTTTCTCCCATCAGGAAGGAGGTTCTGCCTGACCTCAGCTTTCTGTATCTTAATTCCTGTCTTCATTCTTCAACCTCCTCCATCGTTCCCTGGGAGTTTCAAGAGCTGAGCTGGACACAGAGTCGTGAGAGAAAAACGCAGGCCTTTTAAGTATGGACTTTATTGTTAGATTGTGTAAAGTCGAATTGTTGCTCCTTTCATAAGACCTAAATGGCTTCACTGACTCATTAACCTTTCTTATTTATAAATAGTATCATTATAAAATACTTAAAAACTATCGTGTATAGAATTAAAGCCATGAATGTAAAATGCTTGAAATGTTCCTTATGCTTAACCTATGCTTAATAAATAGCATTATAATTGTTATTAATAAATGTCAAAATGGAAGTTTCTCTTGGTGGCTGGAAAACAGGAGGATCACTACCAGTCCAATCTGTGTAGTGAGACCAATAAACCCTGTACTAAATGCATTAAAAAATAGAAGTTTCAAATTTAATAATGTGATTAATATCATAAACATGAAAGTTTTGATCCTATTTTATAAATGAAGACACTAAATAGAAACAGAACAGGTAAAAACCTATAACCATAAATACCCACATTGAAAATAGAAATCAAACCAGAAATGAAAATACTCTCTCACACTACTCATGTTAACTCTTATTTTAAACAAAAACAATTGCCAACATGTAGGAAAAGTCACGACGAGTCACGCAGAAAAGATAAACATTCATTAGCACTTACTTCTGTGCCAAATACTCATAAAATCTGATTTTAGTGATTTAATAATCCATTACATTATTTTCTCCACTTTATAAAGGGAGGCTTTCAAGTACAATTTCCCATGGTCAGACTTCTCAAAGTCACACAATTTATAGGCGATAGATTATGAATGCATAGAAACTAACACCAGGGCACAGATGCTTAGATAGAGCACAGCACCTTGTCATCAAAACTGCATGTATAGATGTCTATAGAAGTGTGACATTACATAAGTATCTTTAATATTCCATCAAAAAATAATGGTATGCTGGTTTAAAAAAGATACTTTAAAGAAACTTACAGTAACTTTATATATGTACTTTAATGTTTAATCAACTTACCTCTACTTGGTCATAATGAGAAGGTGGCTTAAACTTCATGCATATTATTCAACAATGTCATTTCTGCTTCAATGGATCCACAGTTTAGTAGACATTTAATACATAGAGATGAGTTTTGGTTGACAGAAAACATCAGAAACCCTATAGGCACAACTGAAATACAGTTCTGCTGAAGTGTATAATGGTGACTCCAGAGAATTGTAAAACAATGTTTTTGTCTATGTACACTGACTTTTCTTGAAATATCTCAGTAGATTGCATTATGAATCCCATAATTATAATCAAACTTCAGAACATCCCACAATTATTTGACATTTTTAATACTCAAAGAAGCAAGAAGAATATTAATTTTTCAAGGTCACTCAAGGTGTCGCAGGGTAAAATAAGAATAGAATAAAAGGTTTCTAATTCAATTCATCTAAGAAATATAACGATAGTCATACAAAGGGTTTGGCAAAGAAGATGAAAGTGTCAGAAGAAATCATAATTGAAAAAGGAAATATATCACTGGGTGGACAAAGAATCTTTGAAAATTTTGATTTTAAGATGTTTAAAAATATTCCTATCTTTCTGCTAACCACATGCATCCCAATTGCTCCATAATTTAAAATAACAAAGAAATGAAGAGAAAGCAAATATATTTCCTCTAAATATCAGATCTCTAAATAAAGTACAAGTGATAACAAATAAAGTATTCTTCCAATATGAAAGTAACAGTATAGAGGCTACTTATTCTCCACAGAGGTTCAGAAATATAGAAATAAACATTTTTTCCAATTGGGAGTTATAGAGTCATATAAGTGCAGAAAATAATATTATATAAGATAAAATTGTATATAATTTTAATTAGATAAAATTATATATATTCTTCAAATCTTAGTTGCAGAAAGATAAAAGGTTTTACTTCGTTTTGTTTTGCTTTGCTTTTGCACTGGGAATAAAACTCAGGACCTTTCACTTGCCAGGCACTGAGCTCTATCCCCAGTCAAAAGATTAATAGGATCATCTTTGAGTTGACATTTGTAAAGAATGAGATAGAGGTCTAATTTCTCTCTTCTACATAGACACATTGTATGCAAATGAAAATATTATTACAAAATTCAGTAGAGTTTTCACTTGTATGTAATTACTTACAAATTTCTACACCATTTGTACAGGTCTTGTTTTTAAAATATACTTCTGTATGCTTTGTTGTGAATCATGTGGTGTATTTGTGTGGATGTGTTTCTGTGCCCTGTATTCTACTGCATTTGTTAGTGTCTATTTTTGTACCAGTACCATTTTGTTCATAGTGCTGTGCAGTATGGTTTGAAGGTAAGTATTATCATACAGCCAGTATTTTTCTTTTCTCTCGGGCTTGCATCAACTATTCATGTATTTTATTTCTCTTTATTAATTTTAAGATATTTTTTCTAGTTTAGTTTCTATTTTGATCAAATTGCATTGACCATAATATTAAATGAAAAAAGGCAGACTGAGAGAATGTTTTGCTCATATATGAAATTCAAAATTAAAAAATTAGATAAAAAAAAATAAAAGAAAGGAAAATAGAAAAGAGACCATTAAGACGTGAATCACGGTCAGACAGTGAAAAGATCAAAGATTTGGATGTTATGTACATGTATGAATATGCTGAAATGAAACCCAGTACTTTTTGTAACTAACAGCAATGAAAATATTCTACGGAATGTTCCCATGGCTATTCATAAAACTATTTTAAGGATCATAATTTAAATTTTACAAAGCTAGGGCCTTGCTACATCCAATAAATACATAACTCTGGGCTGGGGTAATAGCTCAGTGGTCTAAGGACCTGCCTGACAAGTGCAAGGACCCGAGTTCTATACCTGCTACCATGTGCTGTGCCCCCTGAACTGGGCATGGGGGTACATGCCTGTAATCCCAGCCCTGGAGAGGCTGAGAAAGGAAGTTCACTACAAGTCTGAACTGCATAAGTAGACGCTGTATCAAAAAAAGAAAGGCAGAAAGACAGACAGACAGACAGAAATTCTATAAATCTAAGATCTTATTTATTCAGTTCTCAATGTGAACTATTTCATTTAATAGATCTTTCAACGGATATAAATAAACTACTGAGGTGAAATTTATGGAAAAAACATTGAATAAACTTCCATTTTCATGAACACTACATGACTTTATTATATTTTCAAACTATACAGTATGAACAACTGTTTTACTTAAAACTCATAAAATTAAACAATGAATCTAATTATTCACATTTACTCATAAAAATAAGATAAAAATCCAGTACATCTAAATATCGACATAAAAATTCAGAACAAAAAATATTTATATATTTCATATACATTTAATTAAATATAGAAATATTTTTCTTTAATGCACCGCACATGGGATTCAGAGGACTTTTTCTCCAGTTTTTTTGAGTAATCTGATTTCCCTAACTTCTCAGGCGTTTTTAAGACAGAGTCAGCGTGAACCCCAAGGTTATAACTTTCCATCATAAATCATAAGCTGCTTCTCTTTTTTTCTGCATAAATGCTTGCAAGAAACATAGCTGCCATCAAATCAGGAGTTAGATACTTTGTCCTAAGTGATATCCCGATTCTGCGCTTCTGTCTCATTTTGTCTGATGAAATGAGTGCCAGATAATGAAAGTTCATAAGAATGGAGGAGATTCTTGAGAATAAACGTGATTGCTGCTACAGCACAATGTCCTAAGAAGACAGAAAGGAATAAGTCAGGAGAATACTCTGAATGAAGTAATTTTCAGCATAAAATCTTTTCAGGCCTAGTCAATTTGTAATCAGTTCAATTTCTCACAATACCCTTTGAAGGACAAGAAGTCAAGCCATTTTTTCAGTTCTCCACAAAGCCCATTTTCACCCCAAAACTATGCCTCATATTTAATCACTGCATTAATAAAATCCTAGATGTTCAACATCAAAAGCCATACAGCAGTATCAAATAGAAAACATGCTTTAATCCACCAGTAAATAAAATAATATTAGGTAACATTTACTGGGCAATTTCCATATGAGAGAGACCACATTAGTTTGTACATACGATCTGGAGTGTTGTACAGTGCGGCTAAAAACATGGGCAACGACTTAGTCTTTTGATTTTAATAAAATAGATCGAATCACGCTTTGAAAAGATTCCATTTTTAAATAAATCCTTAAATCAGCTGAGGAGCCTCTTTACAGCCGCAGACACACTTGCTGTGGTTTTTACTTCTCTTATTCCGCTGCCGATCAGCCCTGGAAAATATTAGAAACAGGATTAAACGTGGAAGGTGGAATCCATGATTAGGATTCTGGCATTACAGCGTGCATCCCTTGTATGACCTACTCCCGTGAGTGCGGTGGGGCCTGCGGAAGGGATTACATTTCTATTAACTGGTTACAGCATCTGACAAGGAAGGAATTTTGAAGAGGTAATCACAAGACCTCAGAGGCTGACTTTTAAATTAATCAAAGCGTAGATTATCCTAAAAGACCTTAGTGAATCGAGGAAACCCATTTATTTGTTTGTTTATTTGTTTATTTGGTACAGGGTTTTGCTATGCAGCTTGCAGCTCAGACTCATAGTGAGCCTCCTGTCTCAGCCTCCCCAGTGCTGGGTTTACAGGTGTGTGCCCCCATGCCTGGTTTCTGAGCTGGGCTGGAGCAGCATACTGTACTGGGGATCAAACCCAGGTACTTGTGCTTGCCAGGCAGACAGACTGCTGAGCTGTCTCCCCGGCTCTGACACATAGTTCTTTATTAAACTACTGCAAACACTTCACTATAAAAATCCATAAAACTTCATGCACATTCTTTAAATAGAATCTATACTACAGTGAAAGAATTAACACAGTTATTTACATACCATAGTGACAAATTTGGCACTTTTTGAAAACAAATATACAAAAACTTGCTTAAAAAGAAATTTAGAATTATAAAAACTGAAGAGTACTTCTTTCATGCACTTTGCAAATACCTCAAAAGCGCGTCTGGCACAGACTCGTGGGCACCACTTACCTAACCTTTATTGTGTTTCCATAAGCTTTTTGTAAAACCACCAGAACACTAAAGTCAAATACTGTATTTTTTTTAAAAAATGATAACCTTAGTGCTACCACTCCAACAAACTGAATTTTGCCCCCCAAAAAACTGGCAAGAATAGAAGAGAATTTTAGACCTTACAGGACAGTGGAATTGCCTTGAAATCTGTCATGGTTGAAGCCAGGGCAAAGCAGCTGCAGTGTTGTCACATGCAAACAAAAACTAGTACATTTGTGCTATGTGAAGCTGTTAATTTTTTTTTAGGAATTCAAAATAAAAATAAATGAATAAATAAAGCTTTAGAAATTATACAAAATTTCACAGAACAAAGTAATAGGAATTCAACAATGGTTGCTGTGCTGCATGATGTTAACTTCAGATTAGTTGTTCAGGTTACCAGATATAAAGCTGTAAAATCGGCTAAACAAAATAAAACAAGAAATTAAAAAGAAAAAATAACAGTGAAAAAAAATTAAGCATTAACTGCTCTTTCAGATCAGCAGAAACTGACAATACAACTATGCAAATTATCTTGAATATGTATACATATATATGTATACATAAATATAATTTTCCTTTCTTTTCTCCTTTTTCTCATCCCAGTTTTCACTTCCCACCAAAGATTCTTTCCCTTTCACAGTTTCTATTGTGCCTTTCAGATTGTATTTACTTTTTCAGGTTCTCACAGTAGTGAGACAATATAAAGTTTGTACATGCGGGTATGATTCATTTCATTGAAAAATGCAGTCTCCAGTTGGATCTGTTTAACTACAAAACCTCAAGTTTATCTTTTATCTTTTTTTCTCACTGGATAATACTCCATTGTGTAAAAATACCATAGAGTTGTAGCCAAGATTTAGCTGTGACAAATTGTTATAAACATGGGGACATGTGTAGCACTGCAGTGTGATGTTTTCAGTTCTTTTGGGAAATACCTAGAAGGAGAACAGCAGGCTTGAATGGGGAGCTCCAATCCTAGCTTTATGAAGACTCTCCACACTGATTTTCATAATGGTGTTAGCAGCCTGCACTCCCAACAACAATGCAGAAGGATCCCTTTTTCCCTTCAGCCTCTCCAGAATCTGTTGCCGGTTGACTCCTTGATGATAGCTGTTCTTTCTGGCATAAGATCGTACCTCAGCATAATTTTAATTTGCATCTCTTGAATGACCAATGATGTTGAACATTGCTTTCATATGTTTATTTGCCATTTGTATTTCTTCAT
Source organism: Tympanoctomys barrerae (assembly GCA_002564285.1). Taxonomy (NCBI): domain Eukaryota; kingdom Metazoa; phylum Chordata; class Mammalia; order Rodentia; family Octodontidae; genus Tympanoctomys; species Tympanoctomys barrerae. Next base: position 8,716 of record NDGN011097364.1, on the reverse strand, counting down.
TTGTGAGGTGTATATTTGTCTCAGATGCCCCTTGTTGGATTGGGTCTGTGAATTTTGGAGCCCTGATATTTTTTCAAGTCTTTATGCTCTGGATAGAAATCCTTTGTCTGAAAGACAGCTGTAAATTTTTTTCAAAATATATGAGTTTCTTTTTCACTCTGTTGCTGGTTTCTTTTGACACGTAGAAACTTTTCAAAAGCATGAGATCCCAGTTGTTGATTCTATGAATTATTTCCTGTGAAGTTTGTTTTTTGTTCATAAACTACCTATGCGGATGTCCTTAAAATTTCTATCTACTTTCTCCTCCAGAAGATTTATCATTTCTGTTTTAATATTTAAATCCTTCACCTATTTTTTTATTTTGTTTTGTGGAACTGGGTATTGAACTCAGGCTCTTGCGCTTGCCAGGGAAGAGCTTATTCCACTGAGCCATCTCCCCAGTCCCTCTTTACCCATTTTGATTGTGGTTTTGTGCATGGTGATGGGTGTGGTTCTATTTTGAACCAGCAGCATGTAGAAAGTCAGTTTTTCCAGAACCCTTCATTAAAGAGGCTATCTTTCTTCCAGTGAGCATGTTTGGTACCCTTGTCAAAGATAAGGTGGCTGAGTGTGCTTGTAGTTGTGTCTGAATCTTATATTTTGTTCCATTGACCAGCCAGTCTGTTTTCTTTCCCGTACCATCCTCACTTTATCACAGTAGTTTCATAGTATAATTTCAAGCAGGGACTGTAATGCCTCCTTTGTCACCCAGGATTGCTTTTGCTATTCTAGGTCTCTTCTGTTCCACATGAATTTTAGGGTTTTTTTCTAGATCTGTGAGGTACACTAATGGTATTTTAATTGGGGTGGCCTTGAATCTGTATAACAATTTTGGAAGTATGGCCATTTTCACAGTGTTGGTTCTTATTTAGGAGGAAGGAATACTTTTCCATTTTCTGAAATTCTCTTTGATATGCTTTTTTCAGGGTACTATAATTTTCATTGTATAAATTTTACTTCCTTTTGAGATTGATTTCTATGTATTTCATTCTTTAGGTATTATTATGAAAGGCATGGTTTCCATTATTTCCCTTTTGGTGTGTGCATTGTTTGTGTATAGAAATTCTATTTATTTTTGAGTGTTGACTTTCTATCCTGATATGCTACTGAATTTGCTTATTAAATCTACAAGATTCTTAGTGAAGCTGTTGTGTCTTTTATGTATAGTGTCATGTCATCTGAAAATAGTGATAGTTTTACTTTTTCCTCTCCAATCATTATTCCTTTATTTTTTTCTCTTGTCTAGTTAATCTGGCTAATGTTTCCAGAACTATATTGAACAGAAATAGGATAATGAGCATCCTTGTCTTGTTCCTGAATAAAGTAAAGGTTTTCAATTTTGTCCATTTAGTATGATTCTGGCTATTGGTTTGTCATAGATACCTTTTATCAGGTTGAAGTAAAAAATGTAGAAATTTGTTTGTAAGCAATAGAAACTAATTTAACTAGCAATTTAATTTTCTACATAGTTCCAAATTGTTGATGTTGCTTCAGGACCTGTATACATCGCTACCTTCATTTATTTAATGAAATACATAGAGACAGAATTTTGTTATTATAATTCAGATAGAAGAGGCTGCTCAGTGAGATGAATTTCATATAATTATGCAACTGCTCCCTATAAGAGTATGCACTTAATAAGAAACAATAGTATAAGTATTTTATCCTAAATTTTAGATAAATATCTTTATAATATTGGGTATGTGTGCTTCGCTACTTAATCTTGTGAGAAAATAATAGAACCATGCTTAAATAAGAATATAATCTGACTGGCAAGAGGTAGATATCTTCAAATTTAGAAGAGTTTCACTTACAAATTTTAATTAATAGTAACCCTTAATGTCAACCTCATCTCTCTCACTCGTCTCCACATTGAAACCATTTGTTAAATTGTTCTGTCTTTAATCAAGATTTTATTCTTTCTTAAATATTCAAAAATAAAATTTGAAGTACCTTCAGAAATTTACCTTTTTAGAATAAGTAGTGATTAACAAATCAAAACTTTGATATTAATAGAATACCTGATGAAACTAAAACTAGAATTAGAATCAAACACTATAATATTCTATGTGATAAAAAATTGTAATCCATGTTTAAGTTAAGCTTTAATTTATACAGACAAGGGTAAAACAACCATTTTCAGCCTCCACATCCAGTGGATAGAAAGTTATCAGCCTTTGAGAAGTTGCACATTTTTTATTTCAGAGATCCGAGAGTGATTTCTTTCAGTTTCATGGAGGACACCCTGTATGGTGGTTGTATATCATCTTAGACAGCACTCATTCATTAAAACCAACATCTCATTCATAATAGCTAACTCTGTTAAGACAATTTAAAAGGATGATTCATCAAACAGCTTTGCATATAAAGACCTCATTAAGTCAATAAAGAAAACATTAACACTCAAAAAGAAAAAAATGGGCAAAGAATATGAATGTTTAAGATCAACAAGGTACATTAAATGTAAAAAGATACTAGCCACGGTAAGAACAAGGTATGTAAATTAATTCCAGAAAATAGGTTTTATTACTACTGGCTTTATTTATGAATAATAACTTGTATTGGCCATTTAATAAAGGGACTTGCTGTCTCTTTTGCACAACAAACTGTTTTCCTCGGAGGGGATAATTTTCCACGTGAACTTAGGAGTCCTAATATCCTCATCTTCTGGTCCAAGAATTCCCATGAGAAAACATCTTTATAACAGTTTTGCATATAATATCTTACAGTCCTCTCTAATCTTCCTTTCTGCACATTTGCATGATGTTAGAGCTTCTGAGATTTAATCAGGTATGGTTACTGACATAAATATAAGATGGCACATTTAATTTCAAAAAGCAAATGATGCCAGTGTAGAACTTCATCAAATGTTACAAAGAAGCCTAAACCATCATTATATATTAGAACCTAAGATTAAGAGAATTTATCTTGATTAGAAGATAATCACTTGGTGGAAGTGAGACCAAGTTCACCAGTTCTTTGGAAGTCTTGGTGGTTTTTTTGACAAAATGATGTGGATGAGGCTGACATACATGATTCAAATAAAGCCTTTCTTGGAGTCTCTTCTTAAAACATGCAAGCAAAGAAACAAAGGGGAAAAAATTCTCAATTCAGTTTACTACAACTGACCCAAACTATTGTCTCTTTACACTAACTCACTATTTTACTCTCAACTCAATAGAACTATATATGTTCCTTTTTAAAAAGAGAATAAAAATAGTAAAAAAAATAGAAACAATACAGAATTTAACTGAGCAACATGATAAGAATTCAACAATAGTTGTTTTATTGCATATTGTTGTCTTCAAGTTAGTTGTTCAGATTACCAGATATAGCCATGCAAAATTGGTCAAAACATTATAAAAATTTAAAAAGAGAGAAAAAAATTAAGCATTAACTGCTCCTTGCAATAGGCCAGCAGAAATTATCAGTACAATTAGCCAAGTTATCCTATGGATATGCATATGTATTTCTTTTTCCCTTCTTTCTTTCTTTCCTTTCTCCTTTCTCTCAGCCCAAATATTCCTTCCCTTTGAACAGTTCTCTTTCACTGTATCTTTTCTACCTTTCTAATTTTATTTAGTCTTTCAGGTCCTTACAATAGGGAGAATGTACCATGTTTACACATGTGGGTCTGATTTATTTCACTTATGAGTATGGTCTGTAGTTTCATCCATTTATCTATGCAAGCCTGGAGTTTATCTTTCCATAGCTCTATAAAATTACTACATTTGTTTATGCTTTCCTCAGTTGGTGGGCATTTGGGTTGTTCCAAGATTTAATTATGATAATTTGTGCTGCTATAAACATGAGCGCACACATATTGCTATGTCAAAGGCTGAAATTAGACCCATGTCTATTACCATGCACTAACCCAAAGTCAAAATGGATCAAAGATTTAAATATTAAAACAGAAACTCTAAATCCACTAGAGGAGAAAGTAGGTAGAAGTCTTGAAGACATGGGGTAGGCAGAGAGTTTATGAACAAAAACTAAACTACATGGGAAATACTTCAATGAATCAGTACCTAGGATCTCATCTTTTTGAGAATTTTCTGCACATCACAAAAAATCAGCAACAGAGTACAAAGAAAACCCATGAATTGGGGAAAAAATTAGCTGACTGTTTGTCAAATAAAGGCATTCTATCTAGAATATATAGATTCTTTTTTAAAATAGCATGCCCCCAAAGTGCAAAGACCCAATCAAATAATGGGCATCTGAGATGGATATACATTTCTCAGATAAAGAAATACAAATGGCAAATAAATATATCCAAAAATGTTCGATATCATTGGTCAGCCAAGAAAAGCAAACACTGAGATTCCATCTCACCACAGAAAGAAGGTCTATCATGAAGAAGTCAACCAAAGACAAATTCTAGATGGACTGTGGGGATAAATTAAGATTAGATGTCCCATTCAACCCAGTTATTCCCCTCCTGAGAATTTTTCCAGAAGAACTGAAAATATCCATTCATTTTAAAAAAATATTAACTTTTATTAATCCATGTTTGCAGTACATAATGGTTACATTCACTACAGGAAAATGGTACGGGGCATACATAACACAGTTAATTTTGTTTGCTTTTCCCTTATTTACAATGTCTATTAATTTTTCTAGTATCAGTTTTATTTATCATATAAGACCTTATAAAGTTAATTATCACATACATAAATTGAAAACCATACTAAAAAGCCAAAGGAAATATAAAACATGTAATTTTACTCAGTCAAGTTACACTTTTAGACACAGTGTAAATTTGATGTTACAATAGTTTTATTCTCTCTCTCAGTCTCTCTCTCCCATTATGTGTCTTTTATTTCAGGAGGGAGGGAGAGAGGGAGAGAGGTAGAAGGAGAAAGTGAGAGGGTGAGAGGAAGAGAGGGAAAGAGGGTAAGAGAGGTAGGATGGAGGGAAAGGGAGAGAGGGAAGGAGGGACTGAGGGAGGGAGAAAGGGGGAGAGAGAGACAGACAGCGAGAGAGAGAGTTCATAAAAGAAAGATCATGGAATATTAAAACTTGAGTACCCAAGTTACTTTATTTAATATTATGCTCCCAAGTGTCTGCCATTTGACACAAGTTTTTCCTTCCTTAAGACAGAGTAGTACTCCATTGTATATAAATAACACATCTTTCATCCATTCTTCTATTGATGGACATAGTGACCATTTCCAAGTTTCAGTTATTATCAGTTGTGTTGCTGTGAGCATGTATGCAAACACCACTATGGTATGATATCTTTTAACTTTTCTGAGAAGACACCTAGAAGCAGCATAGCTGAGTCAAATGGATTTCAACTTTTAATTTTTAAGGAATCTCCATACTGATTTCCATAGGGGTTCTATCAGTTTCAAGTCCCACCAACAATGGAGAAGGATTTCTTTCTTCCCACAGTCTCACCAGCATTTGTTACTAGTTGACTTCTTGATGTCAGTCATTCTTTCTGGAGAGAGAGATGGAATCTAATGTTGTTTTAATTTGCTTTCTCAAATGACCAATGACATTGAACATTTTTTCATGTATTTATTGCCACTCTCATTTCTTCATCTGATATCTGTCTATTCATTTCAGATGTTTGCGTTCCTTTGAAATTGCTTCCCTTTTGCCAAGCTTGGGTGTGCAACAGTAACTTTCCCCTCACGCTCTCAGAGGCATGGATGCAGCGGGCCAAACACTTTGCTGTCTCTGCTCTGTGCATTCATACTTTGGTTTTCTTCCATCTAATAGAAAATTTCTTGTCTGTCTGGGGAATAAATCAGTACATAAATAAATACGTGAATTTTACATAGGAAAAGTTAGAAAGATATTTCAGGAAGGAAACAGCTTTATACTTTTTGAAATCACAGAAATTTATCAGGAGTTGGGTGATACAGAACAGAATTCCAGTTAGAGAATTTTCTTCCTATTCCAGAAAAAAAGGATAGAGATATTAGTAAGACTTGATATTTAAACACTGAATTTGTGATTAGGTTAAACCTTTGCCAACAACATGCACAATATTCAACCTCTTTTCTTAAAAAAGAAAGAATTAAAATGCTTTCAAGTAGTACAGGTACATCTTTAACCTTCCTTAATGTCAAGGAGAAATTCTAATTTAAATCCATTTTTATTATTTTGCCTCCAAATAATAATGTAAATAGCTCAGAAATGCTAAATTATACCAAGTAGGTGACCTAGTAATTAGTACATTATCCTTTAAGATAAAAAGAAGACACTATCCATTTCTATAGATATTGAGAAGACACAGGGACAAATTTACCTGTAAATGATTAAATTAAAAATCAAATTATTAGTGACTAGTGATATTGCTCAGGCTGGAGAGATAGCTCAGTGGAATGAGTGCTTGCCTGGCTAGTACAAGCACTCATTGCCTGAGTTCAATCCCTGATAGCATTTTAAAAAAAGTAGAGGTATTGCTCAGTGGCAGTGGGCTTGCATCTTGAGGCTTAAGTTCAATCCCTGAGACTGATAAATGTGAATTAAATTGAAAAGAAGTTTATGACATGTATTAGATTCTTGGTTGACTCACGAACTAGAATAACTCACTGAGTCTTGTATCTTTTAGTTTGTCACTAATTATGTAATGAGTCACTATAATTATAGGAAAGGAAACTTAGGAAAAGTCTTCACAGTACCAGAAACCCAGTTCTCACAGTAAAATGTTTCAGTAATGAGAGAAAAATCCTTGTCCTTTAGAACTGTCATTTATCAAAAAGTACTGAGTGTTGTTGTTGAATTTAGAATATTGCAAGTATAATTCTACATCTGTCATCATGGAAGCTGCACAACAATGAACATTATTCATCTCTATCTTAAAAGGGCATAAAAAAGCAAATTATATATAATATCAAGGCAGAAACTCTTTCGATCATTTGAGTTTATATTTTTTGCAGAGACTAACTTTTTAAGCAGCACTAAGTGTCTCATTTTAACTTGACTTGTCTGCTACTGGTTGTCTAATTTTGACTTGAAATTATTTTCCTCATTGACTCTGTAAAGTGTAATGTCTGAGGGAAGTCATTTCAAGTGAGGCAGTGAAAGACAAGAGGTTTTATGGTGGCTAATGAGTCAAACAAGCATAGATTATGATGGCCTATAAAGCAGAGAACTTCCAGCGTGCTATGAGTTGACTCACATGAGTGATAAGAAACTCTCAGGTGAGACAATTTACATGTTTCTGCTGCTTCTGCATAATGTCTTGGGAAAACCAGTAGCCTGAGAGATTCTGGAACAGTCACTGGGGTACTGAGTCAATCCAAGTAAAGCATTTGGATAGAGAGGAAAGCCAGGCACTTGTGGTCAGGCCATTCTCTTTTTTCTTTTACTTAACAGCTCCAGAACGATGTACAATAACTTATGAAAGGGTATGGTCTTCCAAAGTAGTTAGGAAACATTGAGAAAAAATGTATGACTTACATTTTTTTAAATTAAAGACTTGTGAAAAATGAAATAGAGATTAGTGATATCCCCTTCTACACAGTACGAAAAAGAAAGTTATCTAGCTTTTGCTGAATCTGGTTAGGTTTTGAAACAAAAATCAGTACAGTGTAATTCTTACAGCTCTGTTCTTGGTGTGCAGTAATTACAAAATGCAGAATTTAGAATTTATTGCTATCCTACTGCGTCAAGTAACATGACGATTGCCATTATCGGTGATAAAAAGTAAAGTAGATTCCCCTATTGTAAGTTTAATAGAGAGGAAAAAGCGTGCACAAAATTGAAGTGATCTTCATTCCACATCTGCTGGAAGTGCTGGTGATTTCTTTCATATCTTTATAGATTTGTACTGAAAAAAAACCCTTGAATAGGATTCCTTTCCCAAGATAGTGACTGTATGGGCTGTGCCAACATTTTTGGAATGGTTTTCTTTTGTTAAACACTAACAAAAAAATTGTCCCTGATACTCTTCCATAGACATGACTGTGTATTTTATCTACTTAGAATGAAATCGTATTTGATTATGTTTTTCTGTAATTTTAGTCTGTGCCTATGTAATTTCTTTTATTAATTTTATATTAATTTCCTGTGTCACAGCTTGTCTTTAGTCTTGTTGTTATAAGTTTGTGATTTGTCTTTAAATAACAGGGATAGTAACAGGAAATATTTATAGGATGATGTTTTCCTTACACATGCAAAAGTGTAAACAAATTTGTGCAAATTTATTTCCATTTTGTGAATATGTATCATTAAAAGAAAAGATTTAAAACTAGGTAAAAATCATAACATTCATGCAGACATAAAACTGACATGGCTCAGTGTATTTGTTCAAATTATTACAGTAAGAAAATTTCTAATGTTTTACAACTTGTTCAAAGAAATAAAATGTATGTACAGTACAAATGTTGAATTTATACAACTGCTTTATTTGTAAGGCAATAATAAGCTGTATTGCACATTATACATCTGATTTGCATTTCCTTGGACAAGCCTTGTATTTACTGTTTTCTGTAAGCTGATTTGTGTTTGTAGAGTAGTAAACTAATAAAACACAGACAAATGCACACATGCACATCATGGGATAATGCCTAGAAACTAAAATTTGGCATCCAAAGGATGGCTAGAAATCACTTTTTCTCATCTTCTTCATTTTTTCTAACTAATAAAAATACATAAGCAGGGGCCGGGGAGATGGCTCAGTGGAATAAGTGCTTCCCTGGCAAGTGCAAGGGCCTGA
>NDGN011097346.1:0-10928 GCA_002564285.1 Tympanoctomys barrerae | reverse complement strand
GTAAGTTGTATCTGCATTTTCATTCAATTATAAGTATTGTTTAATTTCTTTTTAAATTTCATCTGTGACTCACCAGTTGTTCAGGGGGTTGCTATTTAATTATGTATTTATGTGGTTTCTTGTACCAATAATTTCCAGTTTCATTGCACTGTAGTCAGATAGCTTGCATGGGATAATTTCAACTCCTTTACATTTACTTAAGCATGCTGAATGTACTAGTATATTGGAAAATGTCTCATGTGCAGCTAAGAACTATGTGTTGCTGGGTGAAACACTCTGTAAAGGTCTACTAAGTCCATTTCTTCACAATTTTTGTTTAGCGCTGCTATTTATTTACTGATTTTCTTTTCTTTTTTTTAGAGTTTGAGTTTTATTGTCACACTGCTCAAGCCTTGACAGCGAACTTGTGCAGAGGGTACAGTCGCTCCTTCCACTGCTGCTTCTTGGTCTTCAGCTTCTCCTCATGCTTGTTGAGCTGGCAGTGCACGGCTCAAGTCTTCTTGGTCCGCAGGTCCAGGGGATTGTGCTTCTTGCTTTTGTAATATTTCCTGAGGTTTTCTTTCTGGGTCTGGTTGATGACAATGAGAACATGGGCAATGGATTTATGGACAGCTTGGATGCCACGCTGCCTGTCACCTTAGCGTTGCACAGCTGTGACAGCTCCACTTTCAGGTCGTCCAGCTCTGTACACAACTCTTCTTTTTGACATGAAGATCCCAAACCTTAATCTTGGCCATAGTTGCAAAAGAAGCCACCACCACCGCCTCTATTTACTGATTGTCTTTTGCCTAGTTGATATGTTTTGACAGTGGTGTGTTAAAGTTCTCCATTACAATTTGATTTTTTTGTCTGTTAAAATATGTCTTCATTGTTTGGGTGCTTCTACATTGGGTGCATATATATTTATAATTGTTATCTCTTCCACTTGCAGTTTTCCCCTAACAAGTATGTAGTGACCTCTTTTATCTCTTTTAATCATTCCTGGTTTTACATTGACATTGTTGTCAACCAGAATAGCTGCCCCTGATTTTTCCTGGATTCTTAACATATGAAGTATTCTTTCCTATCCTTTGACTTTCAATCTGTGAATTTCCTTTTGGCTTAAATGTGTTTTTGTACTTGTATAAATCATATTGTTGGATTTTGTTTCTTGATGTACTCTACCAGTGTGTTTCTTTTGATTGGTGAATTGAGGCCTTTTACATTGATGGTTATAACTGATATGTATTGGCTTATTTGCCATGTTATTTTCCTGCTATAGGTTTGTACTTTCCCCCTTTTTAAAGTTACTTGTTTTTTTTTTTTTTTTTTTTGGCCAGCTCAGCCTGCCCTGAGGCTGGTTGGGGCCGGTGCGGTATGTGGTGCTGGGGATTGACATGTGGTCCCCTGTGCTTGCCTAAGCTTGCCTAAGCAGATGCTTTAGACCATCAAATTATCTTGCTGGCCCAAATTACTTGCTCTTGCTTTTTTAATTACTAACTAGTTGCTTCCTTTTTTTTGGTTCTTAACATTGTGGTTGTTTCTGTTTCTTTCTAGACTGTCAGTACTCTTTGTAGGGTTGATTTGGTTGGTGGTCATGAGTTTCTTCAGCTGTTCTTTGTCTTGGAAGAATCATATCCAGCCATTGAATTTGTAGATAGTTTTGTAGGGTACATATAACAGAGTTGCAAATTATTTTCTTTCAGAACCTGAAATACTTCACTCTGAGCTCTTCTTGATTTGACAGTCTATGTTGAGAAATCTGCTGTGATTCTGATGGGCTTTGCATTGTAGGTAATCTGTTTGTTCTAACAGCTTTTAATATTCTGTCCTTTTGCTGAATTTCTGGGATCTTGATTATTATTGTCTAAGTGTAGATTTATTTCGATTATGGCTAACTGGAGTTCTATATGCCTCACTTAACTGTATGTCAGATTCTTTTCTCATGCATGGGAAATTTTCTGCTACTACTTCTGCAAGTAACATTTTATTGTGTCATTTGTGCTGACTCCTGCTGTTTTGCTGACATTAATCAGTCTTACGTTTTCTTACATCATCTTATAGCTGCTGAATTGTTATTTTCTGATTCTTTGTTAGTTTTAGATCTTTCTTTTCAAATTCATTAGCTGCACCACTGTCTTCAAGGTCTGAAAGTCTTATCTTCAGTTTTGTTTAAGCAGTTTTGCCAGTTTTCAATTGAATTTTTCATTTCCTGAATATCAGGATATCATTTGAATTTGTTTCATGCATTTTAATTTTTCCTATATTGTTTGTTCAGTGTTTCCATCATTTAATTTTTTTATTCTATTTTCTAAATCTGTGTCTTTAGATTGCTGAGCAAATCTTTTACAATTTTTGTCATTTCTTTTTTGACTGGAGAAATTATTTCTGATCTTATTTCTTCTGTGGCTGGATGGACTTATTTCTTTACTAATGTTGCTATAATTTCAGGTATGTGACTTTCAAGTTCTTCTATGTTCTTGTCTCCTGGACTTATTCTGAGTGGGCTTGAGGACTATATTGCCTTTTCTCATGTGTTTTGGCATTTTTGAAGCTCCCAATGATCACCTGGACTCAGCAGTGGTGGGAGAGGGGTGGGGCATTGGTCAGTAATGTTCTCATTAAAGTGGCAGGACAGTGTGGGACTCTCCAAGGTGGGGGAGGCTGGCCAAAGCTCAGCAAAGCTTCTGCATAGGTAGGGGGCATGGGCTGGACTCACCAGGACCCTGCAGCTGCCTGACATCTGCCTGCACCCTCAGTCACTGGGATGGGGCTGCATGGGATAGTGCCCAGCTGATCCATCGCACCTCCTCACTGGTGGTGCACATGGGCTGGACTCACCAGGACCCTGCAGCTTCCTAGCATCTGCTTACATTCTCAGAGGGTGGTATAGGGTGCCAGTAGGCCCCACTGCACCTCCACACTAGTGGTTCATGGGGCAGAACTCACCAGGACCTCACAGCTGTCCGCTCTCTGCCTAAGTTCTCAGACTGTGGGACAGGGCACCAGTAGATCCTCCATTCCTCCATGATGGTGGCCCATGGGGTAGAAATCACCAGGACCCTATAAATAAAATTTGATGTATGCTGTGATTCTCATGGGATTTCCTTTATATGTGACCTGTTTCTTTAACAGATTTTGATATTATGCTCTTGTTCTGAATTTCTGGGATCTTATTGTATGTCTGGGTATAAATTTTTTTATGGATCACTGGAGTTTTATATGCACTTAACTGTATATGAGATTCTTCTCCATTTTTGAGTAATTTTGTTATTACTTCTGCAAATATTCCTTTATGTCATTGTATTGACTCCTGCTTTTACATTGACACTTATCAGTTTTATATTATTTTTCTTTGCATCATTTTGCAGTTGTTCAATTGTTATTTACTGCTTCCTTGTTATTTTTAAGAGTTTGTTCCTTTTGTGATCACTAGCTGAAAGTCTGTCTTCAAGATCTGAAGTCTCTCTTCAGTTTTGTTCAAGCTGCTTGCCAGCTTTCTATGGAATGCTTAATTTCCTGGCTATCTCTATGAATCTGTTTCATGCTATAATTTTTTCTATATTGTTCATTCAAGTCCTTGTGACTTGCACATTGCTTTACTTTTATCGGGTCTGTGCAGAAACATTGATGGGCTTTTTCTCCCTTTATGCCTTTGAGAAACACTTGACTGATTTTATGCTGCCAGGCAGGGCGACCTTTGGGAAAAGCCATGGCAAGTCACTTCTCAGGGGGGACAGTCCAATTCTTTTAATCCCCCCGGTCAAAATGTGGAACTGTGAAGGAACTGCTGCCAGTCATTTTGGGTGGATGTTAGATGATGTCATTTGACTAGGATAGGAAGCAGAAGAAGGCTCTAGAGAGAGGGCCTCTGAGACTGAATGTAGGTGACGGCTAACTGGAAGCAGTTAAACTGGCTGAAGTCGATGAGCCAGGAGCTGGGATTGAAGCCACAGGTGTCAGCAGCAACGGCAGTGGCCGGTGAGGGTGCCGAGGTGGAACTCTCAGGAAGAGTGGGCTTGTTTTTTTGACACGGGGAGCAGTTTGGTTTCATTTTTAACTCCATAATCTCAGAAAAGTCCTTTTTCTTATAGGCAGGGATCACGGATTTTGACTAGTTTCCATCTCTGACTTCCTGTGTGTGTGTTGTGTACCCTTGAGTGAGGCCCATCTGGCCACACCTCCTGGAGGGGCTCAGGCGCGACTTAGCTGACGAAGGTGCGCAGCCTCCCTTAGGTCGTATGCTGATCACCACAACCGCAGGCGAGGGGCTGAGCCACTGTGACCAGTGCTTTCCGGTCTTGGTGCACGGACGGAGCAGCCTATGGCTTCTGCTGTCTGTTCCACTCGCTCGCACATTTATTTCAGCAGGTACTCAGAGGTTAAAGATTCCAACTGCTTAGCTTGAGGATGGTAGTAGAGAGGTGATCAGGCTTTCCTGCTGGAACTGAACAGGAGTGACAGACTGAGGTGCCTTTTTAAAAAATCACAATCAGAGAGGCAAGTAGGGAGACTGCATCCTTCTCTTTGGTTCCAACGTGAGTTACTCAGCAGGGAGTCAAGAATGCTCCTCTAGGCCTCCTAGGGGACTTGAGAAATTCTGAAGGCATGCCTTCCCCTCAGGACCTGGAGAGGTCATTGCTTTACTGACGAGGATCAGGACCAGTGACCAAAAACGTCAGCACAGTCAGTTTTCCCAGACATAACAGCAAACAGAAACACCAAAATGACACCCACGATTTGGAGGGAGATTTATTCGTTGATGGGCGCTGATCATCATTCCCAAAATTCCAGGCCCTAAAGGCTCAGGGAAGGTTTTCATGAGGTCTGTGAGGGGAACACAAAGGCAGAGTACTTGGCTACCTCTGACTGGTTCTCACAATATGCATCACAGTGACCAACTATGCATCAATATAGTGACCAGCTATTTGTAGGAGACAGCAGTAACAGGCACCGTGACAGGAACAATTGCCTGGGCAACAGCAGAAAACGCAGACATTCTCCTGCTCACGTTCTATGACATTTATCCCTCAGGTCCAGCCAAAGACCCTAAGTGCAGGTAAAGCTCAACTTCCCCTCACTTTTTGGCAAGCTTCATGATTTCCCTCACCTTAGGTGGAGGGGTGAGTGCCGCATTAGAAACATGTCCAGTACGTGTCATCCAAGGCTGACACAGTCCTAGCATCACAGCCAACCATTAATTGGCACCAAGGTAGTGACAGCAATCTGAGGGCTGCTATGCAGGGACAGCAGTGGATCCACAAAAGGCTCCTCTCTGCTAGTTGTGTGCGGCAGCTGTGAACAGGAGGGAACCTGAAATTCTCTTATTTGCTGGCACAATTAGCTTTCACTATTTTTTTTCTTTTTATGGTGCTGGGGATTGAACTCAGGGCCTTGTGCCTACAAGGCAAGAGCTCTACCACTGAGCCACACCCACAGCTCCCACTTTTACCTTAAATTTTAATGTAAAGACATCTTTCAAATTACAGCAGAAAGCACGGGGAGCCATTTGTTGTAGACATTTATTTCACACATAAGTTTTCAAGAAGACAGCTAAGTAAACATTAACACAGAACAATGAGACAACCATTTGTACTAGGTCTTGGAATGCCTTCAGACAGGCAAGGGCTCAAGTTAGACAGGCTGTTCAGCACTCCTTTCCCGTAGGCTCCTCAGCTCCCTTATTGCTCACACTCACTGAGCACAGGATCTCACAGAACTTTCTTCACTTCCGCTGCTTGCTTTCACCCATCAGTGTGCCTAGGCAGCTGCCTGTTGTTGACCCCACGTGACCTGTTCTTTCCCCTTGGTGAGCAACTCCTCGCTGGCCTCGGAGCTACACCTTCGCTGCCCCACATATGAAGCAGATCAAGCGAGACCCTGAGGTGCCATGCGGTGGGGAGGTAGGCCGCAGCCTGTCCTCACCACCTCAGCCTGGCCCGCCCTCACCGCCTCAGCCTGGCTCCACAGCCTCTTGAATGGAAGCACCTGAGCAATGTTGGCAGTCAAGTTCAACTTCTCAAAGAGAGGCTGTGATCTGTCGAGCAATACTCAGTAAGTGGTATTCACAAGACTAAAACTTTTTTTTTTGGCTTCTGACTTAATGCTCATTCCAGTGACAGGCTGCCCTAAGCTGTTTAGGTATGTGTGTAGTTTTTCTCTTTATAAAAAAAAAACTGTTTCCTTTCAGATGAATTAGGTTGACTGTTTAATAATCAGTGATAATTAGAGGTATCTGTGGAAATCAATACCATCTATGGAGGAAATATGAACTCAGTTTCTAAAATGCCTCAGATGTCAGGGAATCAAATGCTCGTTTATACCGCTTCTAAAACACAAGATTTGGGCCAGGGAAATGGCTCAGTGGAATAAGCGCTTCCCTGGCAAGCGCAAGTGCCTCAGTTCAATCCCCGGTTCCGAAAACAAAAAACAAAAAACAAAAAAACAAAAACAAACAAACAAACAAACAAAAAAAAACAAACAAGATTTGAGGCAATCTCGAAGAAGTAGGGCAGATCTAAGTAAATTCAGGGTAGGAGTTGGCTGAGGTGGGCTTCGGTTGGGCTTTGTAGCAGCCAGAATGAAGGGCAAGCAGTATGTTATAAATCACAGTGTTTGTAAGATAAAAACTTCTTTTTTGGCTAAGAGTCAAAGCAGTACTGAGATTTAGGGGAAAACAACAACAACAGATTTGCCTATGGATCTTCATAAAAGCAATGCTGTGTGGTCTGACAGATAATCTCCTTAGAAATTGTGATGATTCACTTTAACTTTCATGCCTCAGCTTGAGTGAAAATGCAGGAGACAGTAAACTTGGTCTGCCCTGGTGGGCGAGATCTACTTAGTCCAGACAGAGACAGACTCACTGAAGCACCCAGCAGCCTGCTTAGGGTCGGGGTGTGCGGCAGGGATGGGACTTCCACCTTAGCTGGATCCCAGCCACGAGAACGTCCCACTGCAGACAAGCAAGGCCTTGAGCCTTCCTGCCATTGGGGGAGCGTGAGGATAGTGGAACCAAGTATGACTTCAGGTTTGGACTTTGGAGAAACTGTTCAGGAAGTGAAGGTGATTTCTTCATGGCTGACCTCATGGAACTGACGTGGACGTAATGGGCATTATTTTTTGCCTCAGCACATCCTTGATCATGCTGTAACTTCCTTAAGTACAGGCATGAGGCCCCCTTTTATAATTTTTTGCATATCCCATCACAGCCAGAACATGGTCTTACACGTAATAGTGCTTATTAATTATGAATGTATTATCTACTTTCCTGAATCATGCTTCCATATAATTATCAATCCTGTGTACATAGTTACTAAGTGGTGATTTGTATTAATGTGCATCTTCTCTAGAGTTGGAATTCCAGAACACCTACACAATATAAGCACAAGCCCACTGGCACCACACACTTCTTGCTGTGCTAGGCACAATACCAACATGACACTGCATGTACTATTAGAAGTCCATAATTCAGACAACACAGAGATCAACTATGTGGATGCTAACAATCAGAACATTTCCAATAAATGCAAACCAGAAACATTCATCAGTGTTTACCTGAGTCACCTGCCTCCCAACAGGCCACATCCTATTCTGGCAACGTAAGTTGGATTTCTCTTGACAGTGCTTATCCTCCTTGGTACTCTGCTGAACAGCTTTCAAAAGATTCAAATTTACTTGAAGAAAAAAATACTATCCCTTAGTGTCTTCAAATGAGGCAGCATTTGACAAAGAAGGGAGAGATTAAAAACAAAAGAATAATCTGTGTAGAGTCCTGACTCTGGTTATTTTTTAGACTCATGACCAGTCCCACCCCAGAGCAAAGCCAATGTAGGTTAGCCGTATATTAGGGTCTAAGTGCCACCGGCCCATCCTGAAGCAACTGGCTTCGAAAGAGCAAATCCCTGGGTTTCATCTGTAATTCCATTTATGAACTAACTGTTCCCCCATCTAACCTATTCTATCTGTATTTACTAGGGTGGTCCTGGGGGTTATCAAAGAGATTTTCCAGACAAACCTAAATCAGGAAAGCAAAAATGGCACTCTGGATTGGAAGTTTCTATAAATATGTCCACTTCCACTTAGCGAGCTGTAGAGTTGTACAATTATTCAGGGATATACAGTTAGGCTTCTGATCCTATGAACAAGGAAGTGGATCCTCAGATATGGAGACTGGCGCCGCTGACAACCGCACCTGAAAGTCTGCTTTGGGCTGAGGCGATTCTCTGAACACTGAGGAGGAGTCCACTCAACACTCCAGGTGTTTACCTCACTTCTTCCCTGTTCTTACAACTTCAGAAACACTATTACACTGAAGTGTGGGCTGGGAGGTATAAAGCAGGCTACCACACAGTCATTCTAGATAAGAGCCCGAGGAGCTACAGAGTAGAATTAGAGTGTGTCCGAAGCCCTACCTCATCTTAATGAGACAAGCATGCATCCTAGTTAATCCGCAGATAGCACGGTAGTTCAGGAGAGTCTGACGAGAGCACCTGGAACAGTCAAGAGGTAAGTGTAAGCCTCACGAGAAAAGGAACAGCCTGGAATTGCTTGGGGCTGGCAAAGCCACAGCACGGGAATGCAAGTCTTCAGGGACAGAGGGGATGACAGGTGGTCATCTGCTTCTCGTTGTGGCAGACGGCAAGGGGCAGTGCCAGGACTTCAGGGGCCACAAAGAGAAACTTCCCTGGCTATGTGGATCAACTTCTTGACCCCAACAGGATGCTGCATCGGGTTTCTTAGGGAGGCTATAAAATCTTCACTCTCCTTTTGTCAGTATCTTCTAAATTGAGGTGGATCAGATTCCTGAAAGTTCTACCAAAATGCGAAAATCTGTTACCAGTTGCATCCAGGGTCTCCTGTAGTAGATAACAAAAATCCTTCTGGCATTTATTTCCATGGGACACCTCTCAGCCACCTGAAAGGATCCTGAGTGTTCCTGAACTCAGGAATCCAACAGCAGTGACCTCAACATGCTCAGAAGACCTTCGTCTGTGTCTTCCTCACTCTACTACGGAGAAGTGGAGAAGCACAGAGAAGAGATGAACAAGGTAGAGGCAGAGGTAAGAACAGGATAAGTCTTATGTAATCTCAAATTTATCTTGGGAATTACACTTTAGCGCTAAGACTAGACTACTTCTGAGTGAGGCTGGAGTAAGACAGCTGAGGGCGTTCATCATCCAAATGCCTTCCTGAAGTCATCAGTCTTCCCTCTCAGTGGGTTCTCTGAGGAATACACAGAGGCGGCGGGTGGCACAGGCTTTTCCCTCACGTGAATTTCCCTGTGTTTGGTGAGAACAGAACTCTTACTGAAACGTTTGCCACAATGGGCACATCCATAGGGCTTCTCCCCGGTGTGGATCCGCCGGTGTTCTCGAAACCGTGTGCAGTTACTGAAGCTTTTCTCACAGTCCACACACTTGTAGGGATTCTCTCCAGTGTGGACTCTGCGGTGAGCGCTGAAATGAGAACTGTTGGTAAAGCTTTTCCCACACTCTCCACACTGATAGGGCTTCTCACCAGTGTGGGTTCTCTGATGAATAATAAGACTAGAGCTTTGACTGAAGCATTTTCCACACTCCCCACATCTGTACGGCTTCTCTCCTGTGTGGATTCTCTGGTGGGCTCCAAAATTGGAGGAGTCATTAAAGCTTTTCCCACAGTCAAGACACTTGAAAGGCTTTTCCCCTGTGTGGATTCTTTGGTGTCTAATTAGGCTCCTGCTCCTGCCGAAGCACTTCCCACAGACACTGCACTTATAAGGGTTCTCCTTCTGGTGGGTCAGCCGGCACATAAGACGAGCATTCCTTCCAAAGCTCTCCCCGTACTTGAGAAGTCTGTAGGGTCTCCTCCCCATGAAAGGCCTCTGATGTAGCACAGCCTTCCCCAGATCTCTAGGCTGGGGCATCAGCCTTCCCTGTCTAATGCCTTGGAAGTTTTCCCATTGTCTTCCTGAGATGCATTCCCTTTTGTGGTATCTGCTGGGATCACTGTTCTGGGAAACAACTCTCTTAGGTTTTTCTATTAATGCCCTATGTGGTTCTGTGTCCTTATATATTACCTGTGTTAGGTCTTCTTTTATGCTACTTCCAATTTCAAAATCTGAAAAAAAAACAAAACAAAACCAAACATGCAAAATTAAAACAAGTTCTGTATTAACAGAAACAACCAGGCCTGCAATCTTTAGCATACTATGACACAAATTTCATGGGCCTTGGGCCTTGTGACACTTCTTCGAGATGCCTTTTCTTTCAATCACACTGGCACGCTGATGACCCTGACCACACTGAACAGCTTCACATGCTTTCTGAACAGAGTCCCGCACCCCACCCTGACTTACCAGGAGTCCCGCACCCCACCCTGACTAACCAGGAGTCCCGCACCCCACCCTGACTAACCAGGAGTTCCACACCCCACCCTGACTAAGCAGGAGGCAACTCAACTCCCCAGAGCCACACTCGTACTTCAGGAGTTCCCAGTCCCTGCAGCACAGAGCAGAGCCAGTCTGTGGCCTGCGGGGACTCTGGCCACACATGGGCGGGCCACTGTGGATGAGCAGAGCTTCATCTGCCCTGACAATGGTGTCCAATGGCGTCCAGTACTGCCTGCGCACCTCCTCCTGTAAGACCAGCAGGGCCATGGACTTTCCTGGGAACCCGAACCTTCCTGGGCCTGCGTGTGGGAGGTGGGGGATCGGCTGTGCGCTTCCTGGAGAATGGATCACCCCAATCTTGCCCTTCACCACCTGGGGAATTTTTCCTTCCATGAAACCTGTCCCTGGTGCCAAGTAGTTGGGGACCACTGCTCTAATTCACGCTGTTTTCGTTACTTCACACCATGCCACACTGCCCCAGTCTTTGCAGCAGATTCAGTGGCCAGTTCCAAACTCCTGAAGCAATTTCTAACTTTATCAGTAGCTAATTATATCCTGCCAAGACCACTTTCTCTTG
>NDGN011097322.1:0-17483 GCA_002564285.1 Tympanoctomys barrerae | reverse complement strand
TCAACATAACACCATGGCTTTACTTCTTATATTTCATTTTTATACTTTTCTGCTGGATGGTGAAGACCAAGGGTCCTCTCTCAGTGATGGGTCCTTGTGCTTCAAGAAGTGACAGTGCTTCCTCTGCCCCTCAACAGAACTTCTGTGACAGCCAACCACTGTTCCAAGTCCCTGTAGGTCTATTGCAACTCACCTACCTGTTGGAGGAGGTCTTCTACTTCCGCCCTATGTCATGGTTTAGGGTTTTTGCAAGGGGAACAATATAATACAGAACACATTTTATAATATTAGTTTATATGAAATCGCTGAAGAATTATATACAACAAGTACAAGAAATCTATCTACACACTAAATACTAAGGACTCCAGCTGAGAGCCTGGATCCTAATATACTGCATGAGTCCAGATGAAAATCAGAAAGCAATGCTCAAGACGAGAACCAGAGCTCCTCCACAGTTCATTGGGAAAGCCAGCCTGACAATGTCCTCCAGAAGAACAGTCCAAGAGGATCAGCAGCTGTCAACAGCTCCAACAGCTTCTCCAAACAGCATCCTGAGCAGTGTTCCTAGCAGCTTCTCTTGTTCTGCTTTTTATGCTGCTGGTATCAACCCTCAGGTGGGCCTCCCACACCCAGCACCGCACTGACTTTATTCAGCTGAGTGTAATAAGTGAACTGCCAGTTAGAAATTCACTGCAACCAATACAGTGGAAAAAGTGAAAGGCAACCAAACCACCTTCCCTGCTGACCGAGGATGTGATGTGTGTGTGTGTGTGTGTGTGTGTGTGTCACTTTTTTGTGTGTGTGTGTGGAACTGGGCACTGAACTCAGGCACTTATTCTACTGAGCTATCTTCCCGGCCCCTATGTCCATCACTTCTAAAGCTTTCAGCATGTCCCCTGTGGACCATTGCCTAGTACTCGAGGTGCTCTCCAAGGTTCTGAAAGCCTGGTGGCAGGCCCCCATGGTGGGGCTGGGTGAAGCATACTGGCACCCTCCCCAAGCACTCTCCCTTGCCATCAGGGCCTGTGTGAGGAGGATGCGTCTGCTGATTATACCTCACTTGTCAGGTGAGGTACTGAAGGGCTATTTTCATGGTCGAGGTCTCCAGGGAAAAGAAAGCACATGGAGCTGGCATCAGCAACAGCAGCAAGCATCTTTATTGTTGGGCTCACATATATTGGCTGCTGTGAAGCTTACTGTACTGGTTATCATCATAACTGTGTGCTGCATGGCTGGTTCTCTATGCTAAGTCATGCTTACGTAGTGTCTCCTGCTCTATGCCTGTTCCAGGGAGGTCATATCCTATGGGTCCTCCGGTGCTCTTGCCTTTGAAGCAACCTGCTGAATCCCTCCTCAGATGGCATGGGATTAACCTAAGGCCTGAAAACTCTCAGTACTCCTCTTCTGCATCCTATACTGTCCTTTCTTATTTTAAACCAGGATTCCATTAAGTTGCCCATTCTAGTTCCTTTCTTTCTCAGTATCACTGTCCGTTCCTACAATTCTCTTCTGAAGGAGAAGCTAACTGTAAACATTTCAGAAATTAGTTCAATCATGTAATTCTTTGGTTGAAATATGTAGGAGGCTCTTATTTCATTCAGAGTAAAGCGACAGTCTTCACATATTGAATGAAGCTTCATATAACATGCCTTCATCCTCCAGGGAAATCATTTTTCCCATTTAGAGAGTAGACATAATACCACCTGGGCAGTAGCTGTAGAACAATGTTTGATTTTCAAGCCCATATTCTACTATAATGTGCTAATATTTCTATTTTCCTGGAGAAACCTGAGATATTGCACCAAACAAAACAATTTTTAAAATGAAATTTATGTTATTTGTTTGTAAGTATTCAAATTTGTACTCTTTTGAAGTGATAACATAATTACTTCGAAGAACAGATTTTCTATAAAACTTGATACAGACTACCTAATAAAATGTATGTTAAAATAGTATTTTTCATGTATTTGGTACAGGGTCTCACTATGCAGCTCCCTACCCAGCTCTGGCTCCTAGTGATCCTCCTGTCTCAGCCTCCCCAGCACTGGGATCATAGGCGTGCCCCACCACACCCTGTCTCTGTGGACAGTTCAGCTTACCCGGGAGGCTGGGCCAGCACGGCACGTGGTGCCCTGATTGAACCCAGTCCCTGCACTCTCCTGAGCAGCCACTTAGTCCACTGTGCTATCTCTCTAAGCCAAAATAGTATGTCATTTCCAATTCAAGGGCTTTGCAGAGGCATCATTTCACATGATCCTAATTATTTTTCCAATGTGAGATTAACAGTTGTCTAAAGACAACAGCTTTAGCAGCCAGGTCTAGCTTATTGTTTAGGCTTCGTTCTATATTTTAGTGGCCTGCAGTAATTTCTCCCTACACATAAAGTTATTTTTTTGAATCAGCTTCAAGGCTTATAGTATAATGTCTATGTGACATAGGGAAAAGTAACCCTAGAAAGTTTACTCATAGTTAATTTTCTTTTTTATATAAAGATTTTGAAATTTTAACATCACAGTTCACCTATCGATTTTGAAGTTCAATTTTTTCCTATTTTCTGATATAAGGAAAGTATCAAATAAAAATATTTTGCAAAATGAGTTATCAATATTTGCTATTTCTTGGTAAATTTGACTTTTTAATGCCACCCTCAGGGCTTAAGTTTTAATGACTTGAACTATATTTTAAAAATTATACCAAGGCATTAAAATGTCCAATCATTTATCTTTTTTTACTTTTCATTAAGGCTACCTTAATTAAATTAATAGCAGCAAGTATTTAACTGCCCACAGATTACTGAGTACAACATAAAAGGGACAGATGATACACCATGTTTAAAGACATAGAACCACCTGAGTGTTACTTTGCTGCTTTTAATCTAAGGCCACCTGGCTGCAACAGCTGCGGGCTTTAATTGCCGGGAGTGATTTGCCTGGCCTGGATTGCTAGGTGGGGTAATTCACAAGTATTTTCTTCCAAATGAAAGTTTCAGATTTAGGCCAAGGCTTGCATATCCGTTCCTTTCTCTTAGATGGCGGGATTCATTGCTACATTTTCTTCTTCCTTGCTCGGGGAGACCGTCTCCCTGATGGCTCTGACTCTTCGCTGGACTAAATTCCTGCCTCAGCCTGCCATCCCTGAATTCATGCCATTACTAAGTGGGTCATCAATTCTGTCTCTACAGATTTCTAGCAATCTATCTGTGAAACAGTCATGTCGTTGTTACTGTACCAAACACTTGGCTAGCAGCTTGGCAGGCTTTCTCTGCCTTCTGCTTCACTCAAGGGAAAACCCGTTACTATGCATGAGTTACTGTTTTACTTGCTTTCAAGTACTTGTCAAGGACCAGGTTCAAGTCTTTTCTTGTTCTCCTACCATGCAAATCCCTTTCCGTTTAATATTCTTCTCTACCCCAATATCTAATCCTAAATAAATCCCTAGCATTTGACTTAGTTTTTTTCAACCTTATATCAGGGCTGGTTTCTGGTACTCCTGTCCTGTGTCCCAGAATAATTTTTTTCTGAGGAAGCCAGCTTAATATCAAATTGAAAAACTGGCTAGAACAGTCCACATTTCTTCCCGGCTCATCAGATAGATTCATGTTTGTTTACAGCTTTCAGAATCATATCTGAGGTCCGTAATGTCTTGAGGCGCGCTTTCCCCAAGGTTGGGTTCACTCTTTGTGTGTGAAGTCTCCCAGGCTTTGCTCTACCTAGAAAACGTGCTGCTGCCCAGCTTTACGCTGAGGAACGCTCCTGGCACTCTGCCCCACCACAGCTTTTGACATCGAGAATCCACTAAGTTGCAGCCTCAGCATTGCTGAATCTCGTGTTCACGTCCATGTTTCTTACTCCAGGAGCGGCTCTTTGCTGGAGTGCTGTTCAAATTTCAGTGAATTTAGTGACTCTGAACCTCCAACAATAACACGTTCAGATGCCTGTAGAAATATTACATATTTTATCAGTGCAAATTTTTAAGTTTCTCAATAAAGAAAATATATAACTTCTGCATACTCGAATTCAAAGCCAAAACAAACCTACTCCCCCTCCCCAAAATACGGGAGTTAGCTGCAATATTTGACAAGTTCTTGACTTCTGGAATGTGGCATTTGTAATGCAGCTAAATGAGTTTTATAATTTGCTTGGCTGAGTAGACAAAAATTGGAATTTGTGCTTGACAGGGAGGAGAGATCCTGATAATAGCATCAGGCTTTTGAAGAGGCCCGACAAGGTGATATTCTAGCACCAGAGAAGGTATTATTTCATCCAATTGGTACCTGAATGGGCCAATATGGTCTAGTCAACCCTCTTTGACTTCAGGAAGAAAACAAAACACTTCTAGTGAGTAACCGTATCCAAAAACACAAAATTTTCTTTGTAGCATTTCAGCTTCAATATTTATTGTGCCACTAGGACACGTAAGGTGACAAGGATTGACTAAATGCTGATAAGAAAAGGTAAGACAGTGAAGTAGAATTTACAGAAGATTCACAATCAGAAATTGCTTTACAATACCTGTGATTAATGATAAGATGATAAATGACACACAAGTAGAAACTGAAACAATATAGAGATAGTGGAGTTAAGAAACAAAGCAAGTCATTAAATCAGATGTGATATAAAAGAAAAATTGTTAAATTATACTGTAATAAGATAATCTGTAATTACCAGGTGTGTTTACTTCAATTAGTATATTGAAAGTGTAGAAAGGATATAAAGTAGTATATTTTTCTCATCCATTGTAATGCACATAGCTGAGTCACTATAAATAATAATAATAATAATAATAATAATAATAGAGATATTTAAGTAAGGTTTATTGTTTGATTTCCTTTTTTCTTTAATGTATTTTGTATAAGGCCTCATTTCGCAGCTTGGACTCGTGATCCTCCTTCTTTCAGCCTCACCCGCACTGGGATTACAGGTGTGTCCACCACGCAGGGGGAGCTGCTGAGACTGAGCCCCTTCCCTGCGCAGGACTAGGCAGGAGCTTAGTCCGGCCCTTAAGTAAGGCTTAATGTAACACTATGGACTTCAGAAATCAGAGTCAAGGGAGTCCGGACAGCTGTGTATTTTATACTGATTGCTGAGAACTTATGGTCTAGGAGTAATAAACCAAAGAGATCCCAGCAGGACCTGTGTGACTTCTGTACTTCAGTGGTTTGGAAACCGTCTAGGGCCTGAGCAAGCGCAGTTCGAGACGCCTCTGCACAGGCAGCAGGGCGGGCGCTTGGCTCCTTCTCCTCTGGGTCTCTCTCTGCTCTGCTGCCTCGATGTCACGTGGCGCTTCCACTTTCGAGCCGCCTGCCCATCGGCTGAAACCTCTGAAACCTCCGACTCTGACCCTCACAAAGTCATTGCTGTTGAAGTTGAAAGCGTGAGCATTTGGCATTACTCAGGAAACTGATGAATCCAGCATGCTTCTGCTTTGGGGTGAAATGCCGGGGCCCCACATTTTGCATATCACACCTTAAGGAATCCTGTGCTCCAAAGCGGTTCTTGCTACCGTGTCATCACTGCACTGAAGTTAATTTGCATGTGATTTTTCCTCCGGTGAATCTTTACGTATGAAGTTTCATTTCTGATACATTATCCTTACTAGACCATATAAAGAAAAAAAAATTCGTTGAGCAGCTACATTAGCACTTACTAAACACCTTGTGTGAATTTAACAATACGATAGGATACTTTATAAATCGGGATGATTTAAGAGGGCTACAACCTGAAGCTAAATTTAAGCCCAAGTACCCAAGTATAAGAGCAACTCTTGATATGCCGATTTAATTTAGGAATTCTAGTTCCCTTCCTCAAGTTTAGAGAAAATAAACTCTAGTCATAATTTATTTATTTTCTTTTTCTATATGAAATGTTAACATATATTTCATCAAGTAAACAGTTTCCTTTTTAATACAGTTTTTTTTTTTCTAGCTGAACATGCTAGCGTACACCTGTAATTGCAGCCCCCGGCAGGCGGAGGAAGGGGATCAAATGTTTGCTCGCAATCTGGGCTCCATGGCAAGGCGCTGGTGCAGAGCAGAGCGGAGCGGAGCAGGAGGAAGCACTTGACTTCCATTAATTGACTAAATTTGAGATCAGAACCTAGATAATGTTTTTTAAACTGTATTTATACAAAATACATATTTTAAAATGTGGACAATAAAATCAAGATAATTCATTCTTGCATAATTATATATATATATAATTCTCTTGGTTTCTAATGGCCCAAGGCTAAGACATAAGCATCACATGAACTGAAGACCAGCCTGAATCATATAGTGATACTTTATGACAAAAAATAAAATAGAAGAGCCAGCCAAATAGCTCAGTGGATTAAGGTGACTGCAAGCTGGGGCAGGGGCCCGGGGTTCAATCCCTGAGCCTGCTGTGCCAGCCCCATCCCCAGGGTGTACTAAGCGGGCAATTGAGACTAGGCCTGGTGGTACACACCTGAACACTCTGTAGACCCTTCCCTAAAATATAGAAGAAAAAATTAAAAAATGTTTTAACAAATTCTTAATATGAATAGAACTAATCTAGTTCAATGTGACTCAAATCAATATTATGTGAAAGTCTCCTAGTCTCTTTATTCAAACTCAGGTATAATTGACATATGACAAAAATTCACCTTTTTAAAATATAAACTTCAGGGGCCTTCTGTGTATCCACAGAGGCATGCCACCACCCCTTTGATCTAAAGATGTTTAAAGAACATCATTTCCAAAAGAAATTCTTGGCACTAACAATGTAGCTCAGCATTAGAGTGATTGCCCAACAGGTATGAAGCCTTGTGTTCATTTTCCAATACTGAAAACAGAAAGGAAAATAAAGGTTAAATAAAATGAACTCAGGACTCACTAGCCACCATCTCAATCCCTTCTCTATTCTCTCCTTCTCTGGAAGTAGAAGTAGATTTACTTCCTATCTCTTTAGATTTACACCAACCTCACATGTCATATTTATATAATCTCATATATGTGGCCTTTCATCTCTGGTTTGTTGCATTTAGGATAATTCTGTTATGTACTTTGTAGTATCTATTAGCACTTAATGCTTTATCAGCTGAACGATATTTCATATTATTGATAGACCACAGCATGTGTACTCATTTATCATCTAACTAACTTCCACAATGCTTACACGCTTCAGCTATTATTAGTAACCCTATTTATGTGTGAAATCATAGGCACATTTGTACACACACATTTTTGCTTCTGTACAGTCTGAACTTAGAAGTGTAATAGCTCTTTAACATTTAGAGGAACAGCCAAACTCTTTACCACAGTAACAGAAATGCTACCGTTTTACCAGAAATATATCACATTTCTAATTGTTCTAGGTTTTCCTCAACTCATGCTCTTTTTCCTCGTGTTTTTGTTTAATTATAGCAATCCTCACACTCTGGAAGTAATATCCTTATAGCTTCACTTCATATGCCCCCCTCCAGCAGATGATGTCAAACACGTTTTATACGACTGCTGTATATTAGTGTACCTCCTCCGTGTCTTTTTCAGAGTTTTAAATGTTCTGGTTTCATAGATACTGTATTATTACCTGAAAAAATACAAATATTTTGCCAGTCTTTGTGCTGTCTTTTTACACCATCACAGTATTTTAACAGACAACATATTTTACCCCTGGAACTTTAACTTATGTACTTATTCCTTGGTTTCCTGTATGTGATGAATAAGCCTGCGATGTGTCATAATCTTTCTGTTGGTGGACGATCATTCCTCAGGGTTGATGACTGCTGACTGGACAGGTTTGCTGACGTTTGAGGCAGCTCTAGAATTTTCTTAAATAATATCACAATGAAGTTTGCATCAGTTGACTCTTCAATTTTTCTGTAGCATATGATAATAATAGCATTGTGCAGTGGGATTGCTCTTAAAACTGGAGTCAGTACACTGAAATCATTCCACTTCTTTATCAACTAAGTATATGCAGTAGTCTATCATTTGTTGTCATTTCCACCACATTCTCAGCATTTTCTCAAGGAGATGCTATTTCAGAAAAGCAAGGCCATTGTTCCTTTATAAAATCCATCATCTTCTTTTAAAGTTTGTTCCATCTAACTCTGGTTATGCATCAGGGCTTGATTCTTCACCTAGTTTACTCAAACTGTCTCCATATCAAGTAGGTTCTTCTACTTTTTAGTGATGAATTTTTTTCACTGAATAGTGACAGAGACCTTCCTAAAAATAGTGCTCAAAAATGTACTGTACCCTTAACCCGTTACTCATTAAAAGTATCATTTTATTTTATTCTAGAGCTGCCAGTGATTTAAAAGCATGTTTTACTGGGAAAAAATCCAAAACTTTGGGTTAAATCCAACTTTATCTTGGCACACAGGCCTGGTAATCATCAGGGGATGCTTGTGAAAGTTGGTGAAACAAGATGGATTAGCCCTAAGCTGACATAGTCTGTCTCACCCCCTCAAGATTGAACACACCCAGGTAAGAGGTTTTCAGAGACATTCCATTCCATTCGGCCAGAAGTCATCAGCTGTTGTTCTAACCCTACTGGCACCTTTGATTCCAGCAGGGCCCCCTGGACAGGAAGAGCCTCAATTCCAGTCATCTCAGGGAGATGGAACTGCCTTCTGAGGGGGTAAGATCTGCTCCTGGGCCTACCTACGGCAGTACAACTGGGATAATGACCAGCCGGGGTCTCGTCCACTCCAGCATCCTAACGCCTTCGCTCCTCTCTTTGTGAGCAGCCCTCATGATCAGAGCTGTGTCCTGAACCACTGCTGAAGCTGAACCCCTTTTCCCATTACTCTGAATTTCCAGATATGCCTAATAATCCTGCTTATACACTGACTCATTCTAAAATTCTCGGTAACAAGCTTAGGAATCCAGGGTGTGTGTGTGTGTGTGTGTGTGTGTGTGTGGTGTGTATGGCGTGTGTGTGTGTGTGTGTGTGTGTGTTTAGTGACCTGAGGATCCTATCTATTGGGAGAAGCTCCTGGTCCCAATCCAGTGACAATAGCATTTTTTATTTCCTTCAGTAACTTATCTTTTGTGTCCAGAACTGACTTGTCATGATAACCCTTGACTTCTTGCCTTTTTCCTGATATGTTTTTGACATGCATTCCTCATGCTCAATTATTTCTTGCTTTTTGATTTAAAGAGAGCTATGTTCACTACTTGCTTTTGCTTGAAGAAGCTTAGAAATCACTGTAAGATTATTACTAGGCCTAATGTCAGTATTGTTGCAACTCAGCAAATAAGGATGGCTGAAGAAAGGGAGACAACAGAAGGCAGGCAGCAGGAGCAACTAGACACATATTTATCATGAAAATTTACCATTTTACATGGAAATATCTCAAGGTAAACTGTAGCAGTTACAATATTGGTATCAGAGATTGCTGGATAACGTTCATCACAACTTATGTAATAATATCAAAAAAGCTTGAGTTATTGTGAAAATAACCAAAATGTGATACATAGACATAAGATAATCAATTCTATCGGAAGATGTATATTACTCAAAACTTTAATGAAGCATTGCCAAAACCAATTGCCTAAAGATGCAATATCTGGGCCAGCCAGATAGCTCTGCAGACTAAAGCGCCTGCTTAGACAGAGTGTAGCAAAGGTTTGATCCCCAGAGTGCCTTTTGGCCCCACCTCCAATGTGCACTGAGACAGTGATAGAAACTGGGCATGGTGGCCAAGCCTGTAATCCCAGGATTTGAGAGGCTGTAAACAGGAGAATCACTATGAGACTGATCTACACAATAAGACACTGTATTCCCCGTAGACCCTGTCCTAAATACCTTTAAAAAATAAAAAAATAAAGTTGTAATATCTGCAAAATAGGAAAAGGGGAGGTGGGATTAAACTGAATATACTGATAGACAAATTTATAAACACAAGCTAGGCTGGAGAACTAATAATGTAGCTAAATAGGCAATACAATATTCCTCTCTAGTGTAAAAACTATTTTAGCTTATTATGTTGAGACCCTACTTGAAGAGGAATTTATAAATATAAAGGAAATTTCCATTTGTGCATGTCTTGCAAAGCTTGAGGAAAAGAAGAATTTTACTAATTCATTAAAGAATGGAGAAAAATTTGTTTAAATCAACACAAACATGATGCTTGGACTTAAGCATTTTCCTGAATATCTTCTCTTAAAAAGTCTTTTACCTTCAATCTTCTTTCATTGTTTAGAAAAAAATAGTCTAATACCTTAAGTGAAATTGTTTATGTTTGAAAGTGTTTTTTACCCTATTTTCTTTATCATTGAATAGATTTTACACTAAAATGCAAAGAAAGAGAATAGAACCAGTCACCAAAAGGAGAAAGAAAAACTATTGGCAAATAAAATTTTGAGATATTAGACAAATTAATCAAATAAAAGTCTCTCAACAACTAATAGCAAAGCTTTTACCTACCCCAGTGAGTAATTGCATCTTGTGCTATTATCAATATACTTAATTTGGTCCATAATTTGAAAAAAAAACTAGTGAGTTTTTTTTTTATCCAAGACAAGGTGGCTGAGTGTACTTGTAGTTGTGTTTGCATCTTCTAATCTGTCTCTTGATCTTTGGGTCTATTTTCATGCCAGGACCACGCAGATTCTATCACAGTAGCTTTTTACTATAATTTCAAGTCAGGGATTGTGATTCCTCCTGCTTTTCCTTTGTGTCTGCAGATTGCTTTTTCAGTTAGGGTCTCTTCTGGTTCCTGATGAATTTTAGGAATGATTTTCTCTAGCTCTGTGAAGTATACTAACAGTATTTTAATTGGGATTGCTTTGAATCTCCATAATGATTTTGGGAGTATAGCTATTTTCACTATGTTGGTTCTTGCTATCTAGGAGCCAGGGATAGCTTTCCATTTACAGAAATCCTCTTCAATCTCTTTTCTCAGTGTACCATGATTTTCACTGTACAGACATATACACTGGAAGATACATAGGCTCGGGCCCAGGGAAATATCTCAGTAGAATAAGCACTTGCCCAGCAAGTGCAGGGTCACAAGTTCCTGAGTGCAATACTAGGAACTGCATTTAAAAAAAACCAAGAAACATAGGCTCTTTAATAGATAGTGCTGGAAAAACTGGCTTTCCACATACCAAAGGCTAAAATTAGACCCATGTCTATCATAACACATTAAACTACAGTCAAAGATTTAAACACGGAAACAGAAACACTAAATCTCCTGGAGAAAAATGGAGGTAAAAATCTTTAAAAATAGGGGTAGGTAGAGAAATACTTAAGAAAAACTCAACTGCGTGAGAAATACTCAAGAATCAACAACCGTGATTTCATCTTTTTGAAAACTTCTTCACTTCAAAAGAAATCTCCAATATAGTATAAAGAAAACCCACAAACTGGGACAACATTGTAGCTGGCTGTCACTCTGACAAAGGCCTTCTATCTAGAACTATATAGAAAACAAAAAATAATAAGGTCTCATAAATTCAAAAGCCCAATCTACAAATGGGCATTTGACATGAATATGCATTTCTGAAATGAAGAAATACAAACAGCTAGGAAATACGTGAAAAAATGTTCAACATCACTGTCATTCAAGACATGCAAATTAAAACAATACTGATTCCCAACATCCAGTAGTCAGTCAATAACAAATGCTGGAGAGGCTGTGTGGAAAACAGAATTCTTCTCCCCTGTTAGTGGGAGTATAGATGGGTACAACCACTGTGGAGATCAGTGTGGATCCAGATTCCCCCCAAAATTTTGGATTGGAGGTTCCATTCAACTCAGCTGTTCTCAGTATTTTTCCAGAAGAACTGAAAACATCATACCAGAGAAATACAAGTGGACCCATGATTATAGCAATATAATTTGTCATAGCTAAATCTTGGAAACAACCCAAATGTCCATGAATTTAGAAATACATAAAGAAGGTGCAGTATTTTTGCCCAATGCAATATTATTCAGCTATAACAATGATAAATTTCAGGGTTTTATCCATAAATGGATGCAACTAGAGACCATACTCAAGTGAAATAAATCAGACCCATTATGTGCAAACAACCTATTGTCTCCTTATTGTGAGAACCTGAAAGAAAATAAAATCTGAGGGGTACGATAGGTACTGCAAAACTGGACTCAAGCTGTTCAAAAGGAAGGAATTATTGTGTTGGGAAGGGCAAGGGCGGGAGTGGAGAAAAGATATATATTTATATATGGAAGCAAAATTGTTTGTACAACTCTATTGTGAATTTCTGCTGATCTTTGGAAAGGAGAAGTTGGTGCTTCAATTGTCGTATCTCTTTTTTTCATTTCTTTTCCCCTTTTCTCTTCTTTCTTATATGTTTCTTTCCTCTTCCAGTTTTGTATTCACATATCAGGTAATAGGTACAACTAATATGAAGACAACCCTATGCAATACAACAAATACTGTGAAATCCATACTTTTTAGTGAAATTCTGTGCCATTTGTAATTTTTTTGTTTCCATACTTATTTTTAAAAATAAAGAGATACTAGTGAGATTAGAGTTATTGTATTTGACACGTGGCTAAAAATTCAGAATTTAAATTATGTTTTTCCTAATATGTTTGAGCATTGTTTTGTACACTACAGCACAAAGCAATTATAATTCTTTTAATAAATGTATGCCTGTGTATTTTATTTTCATTTATGCTCCTGTGAAAGGAATTGCATATTCTCTGAATTGCTTCTTAAAACTGTATAAAATAAAACTGAACTTTAATGTACTGATCTCGTCTTGCTGTGTAGTTCCCACTGGCCTTGAACTCACTTTGTAATCCAGGCTGCCCTCTACTTGCAGCAATCTTTCTGCCCCTGTCTCCTGAGTGCTTGGATTATATGAGTGTGTCACCAAGCCCAGCATGTCTTACCTTCTTGACGAGCTCTTGCTTGGTCTAATAGTGTATATTCTTTAAACTTCGTAGTACATAAAACCACACCATCTGTAAATATAGCTTATGTGAATTCATTTTTCTGAATGTAACCTTAGCTTTTTATTAATCTTAGGGGAAAATCTTCTACTTTTTCACCATTAACTAAAATTTTTTTGTTGTTATATTTTGCAATTGAAAAGGTTAATTGAA
Source organism: Tympanoctomys barrerae (assembly GCA_002564285.1). NCBI lineage: Eukaryota > Metazoa > Chordata > Mammalia > Rodentia > Octodontidae > Tympanoctomys > Tympanoctomys barrerae. The sequence goes on along the minus strand of NDGN011097322.1, from coordinate 4,440 downwards.
ATTTACTTCCATTGGTAGTTTCTTAGTTGATAAACTTTCTTTTCAACCTTTCTTTCTGGAGACACTGAAACATTCAAATGTTTTCTCCCTCTTTATAGGGAGTGTATATTACATTGATTTTGTGTGTTTTGAAAAAAATATTGCCTTCGTAGAATATATTCTATTTGGTAATCTTGTACATTTTTTTTCAAATCTTTTATTCATTTATTTATTTAGTACAGGGACTCACTATGCATCTCAGACTCATAATGATCCTCCTGTCTTAGCCTCCCCAGTGTTGGGATTATAGGCATGTGCCACCATGCCTGGTTTCAGTGGCCAGCATGGTGTCCCTGGGGTAGCAGGGTGGCAGGGCGTGTGGCATCATGGATCAAACCTGCATCCCTGAGCTTTCCATGCAGGTGCTTAGACTGCCCAGCTATCTCTCTGGTCCCTGACTTTAAAAAAACATGGCTAGTTTTGGTTTGCAAGGCTTTTGCATGTGCAATCTAAGGAATATCTATCTGTAGTACTACTTTCTTGCTATGTCACTGTCTGCAGTCATAGAGTTGTTTAGAAGATGTTTTTCTTTTATTAGAATATTTTTAAGGGACTGGTGCTGACTCCTCTTCAAATGTTTCATACAGTTTGCTAGAGAATCTCTTCCTGAGCTATCTGCATCTATATGTGTGTATCTGCATCTATATATGAAGTGCTCTCCAAAGTACTGATTATTTTTTCAGAAATGTAGAAGCCAAACAATCTTTCTGTCAAACTCACAAAGATTTAATAATTCTATAAAAAGTTTGACAGAGGGCAGATTGACAGAAAAAGCATATACAGTAGTTAACAGAATGGAGAACAAAAGTTGCACAAAATGTGAATTTCAAACAAGAGCCAGATTGCTGAAGCTCAAATCCCTCCATATGACAAAGAGAAATACAGAAAATAAGCTCTATTGGAGGAAAAAATATTTTATGCCAGGCAAGTAGGCCTCAAGCCACATAATAGATTAAAACAAACTTTCTTTAAGCTTTTAGGCAGAGACTGAATTCCAGTATAGGGAGTTCATGACTGCACTTGCTCCATAAAGATTATTTCTTGGCTAATAGCCCATGGAAGTCAGTGTAGGGAATGATTTGTAGCTTGCTTTTCAGTAATCTTCCATAGTTAATGAGATTTCTTGAACTCCTTTCTTAGGTAAGGGCACTTAAAGAGAGTGTTCCTTATACTTCAGAAGAGAAAAAGACCGAGAAACTCAGGAATAGCAAATGGAGTCACATAGACACTGAGTCTGGTGTTTCAGTTTAAATTATTCAGTATGTCAAGTGCTACTACCTTGGGTGTCATGTTCTGAGACACAATAGGACAATTTGTACTTTTTATTTCTTCTTGGATGAGTTTTAGTTCATGTGTTCCTAGGGATTTGTCATTTGTGTTCAGAGTATTAAATTTGTTGTCCTATAGCTATCATAGCATTACAATTTTTTATTTTTGAATGAGAATACAAAAATTGTAAAAAATAAAATAGAAATGACAGAATTTTACTGAGCAAGATGATGGGAATTTAACAATGACTGTTATATTGCTGTTTTCAAATTAGTTGTTCAAATTACCAGATAGAAGCATGCAAAATTCATCAGAAATTATAAAGGAGAGAAAAAAATAAGGTATCAACTGTCCCTTTCAATAGAGGAGCAATAATCATAAGTAAAATTATCCAACTTATCCTCTGTATCTACATATGTTTTCCATTTGTTCTTTTGTCTTTTTCTCCTTTCCCTCATCCCAGGTGTTCCTTCCCTTTGAACAGCTTTTTTCCTTTTTACTGTATCCATAGTACCTTTCAGACCCTATTTACTCTTTCAGGCTCTTATGTTAGGGGAGACAATATAATGTTTAATCACGTGTCTGACTTATTTCACCTATAAGTAAGGGCTTGCATCCATTTACCTATAAATCCTTGAGTTTATCATTTTATAGCTAAGTAATACTCCATTGTATAAAAGTACCACATATTTTTTAAAATCCATTCCTCAGTTGACAGACATTTACATTGTCTCCAAAATTTATAACAAATGTGCTGCAATAAACTTGGGTGCACATATATCACTGGACATTTAGTAAACAAGATTCATAGTGATTCTCCAGTTTTCAACCTCCCAACCACTGGGATTACAGGCGCAGGCCACCATGCCCATTCTCAACCACCATCTCAGTGTGCCCCAGTGTGGGGCTGGCATAGCACACCAAGGAGCAAACCCTGGTGGCTGCACTCTGCCTAAGAAGGAAGTTTCGTCTGCTGAGCTATCCGGCCAGCCCTTGACTGACTTCTTGATGACAATCATTCCTTCTCTGATAAGATGGGATCTTAGCGTTGTTTTAATTTGCTTATCTTGAATGACCAAAGATATTGAACATTTTTTCATATATTTATTTGTCATTTGTATTTCTTTTTCTGTGAAGTGTGTATTCATCTCAAATGCCCAGTTTTGGATTGTGTCTTAGAATTTTGGAGGTCTGATTTTGCTTTTAAATCTTTGTAAGTTCTAGATAAAAGTCTGTTGCATAATAAACAGTTGGCTAAATTTTTTTCCACTTCATGGCTTTTGTTTTTACTTCATTGATGATTTCTTTTGATGAGCAAAAACTTTTTAATAAGGTGAAATCCTAATAGTTGATTCTTTGAAGTACTTTCCTTGCAGTTTGTTTTTTATTCATGAATTCTTCGTCTACCCCTATGTCTTCAAGATTTATATCTATTTTCTCCTCTAGGAGATTTAGTGTTTCAATTTTAATGTTTAAATCTTTGGTCTGTTTTGATTGCAGTTTTATGCATGGTGATAGACAAGGGTCAAATTTCGGCCTTTTGTGGGTGGAAAGCTAATTTTTCCAGCACCATTTATTAAAGAGGCTGTATTTTTAAATAATTGTAGTAAGTTTATACCTAATATTGCTTTTTCATTCTATATTTTAGAAAATTTTATATTTTTCATTTGATCAACTTAATGCTAATTACTTTTGATTTTTTAAACTATCAAACATTTATTTTGCTATTTTTTCTGATCTTTTTATTTAATATTTTATTACTCTTTTTTTTCTAGTGATTTTAATGTCTTCAGATAGGTCTCATGTTTTTCTTTTTATTTATTCTTAGTTTGTAAAGGGGAAACCAAGTTAATGTTCTGAAATTTTTTTTTATATTACTTGGAGTTCTGAATTTCCCTCAAGAATCATTTCATCGAATTCTATTAATGTTAGTGTTATATTTTTATATGCTTGAAAGTTTTTAATTCCATTTTTATTTCTTATCTCATTCATCTTTTTAGTAATATCTTGTTAATGTAAGCATACTTGTGAATTTCCAAATTTTTTCTTCTGTCACTAATATCTAATTTAATTTTTCTATTCTTTAGGAAATATTTTGGTATTCTATTTTTGGAAGATAATTACATTAAAGTTTCCAATTACCTTTGTGGAATTATTGTATTTATGATTTCCAATATTGTTCTGTGTTAACTTTTTCATTTCATGCAGTGGGGCTCTGGGGGTAGATGCATATAAGTTTGTAATTATTATATGTTGTTGGCAGATTAATGCTTTTACTGTTATCAATTCTATAGCAGTTTTTGAGGTACCATGGTCCTTATAGCTTCATTGATCTAACAAAAGAAGTAAAAGATCTATTCAATGAAAATTACAGTACTCTGAAAAAAGACAATGAAGAAGATTTCAGAAATTGGAAAGATATTCTTTGCTCCTGGATAGGAACAACCAACATTGTGAAAATGGTCATCCTCCTAAAATTGTTATATAGATTTAATGCAATTCCTATCAAAATACCAACAATATACCTCACAGGTCTAGAGAAACCATTCCTAAAATTTATTTGGAACCAGAAAAAACCTAGAATAGCAAAGGCAATCTTGGGCAACAAAGACAAGGCAGGAGGCATTATAATCCCTGACTTGAAATTATATTACAAAGGTATTGTGATAAAATTAGCATGGTATTGGCAAAAAAATAAATCTGAGGATTAATGGAATAGATTAGATGATGCAGATACAACTACAAACACACTCAACCATCTTATCTTTGGCAAAGGGGCCAAACATGTTTACTGGAAGAAAGATAGCCTCTTTAGCAAATGGTCCTGGATAAACTGGCATTCTACATGCTGAAAATTAAAACTAGTTTTATCAAAATGCACTAAACTAAACGCACAATGGATTATGGATGTAAACATTAGAAAAGAAACACTAACTCTACTGGAAGAGAAAGTTGATGGAAATTGTGAACATATAGGGGTAGGCAAACATGCATGAACAAAATTCAAACTTCAGGGGAAATAATTGAAAGAATTAACAACTGGGAACTCTTATTATTGAGAAGTTTCTGCATGTCAAAAGAAATTACAAACAGAGTGAAAAGACAACCCACAAATTTGGAAAAAAAATCTTA
>NDGN011097196.1:0-10227 GCA_002564285.1 Tympanoctomys barrerae | reverse complement strand
ACCAGGGATGGAACTCAGACCCTTGCGCTTGCCAGGGAAGCGCTTATTCCACTGAGCCATCTCTCTGGCCCGCACAAATTTGAATCTTGATATTTCTGAATTACTCATATTCCTTTCATTTGCACATTGAAGTACCAAATGCACATGTCAGAAAACTCCAGAAATCCTTCAGGGTCTTTGGAAACCCTTGTTCCTGTTTCTGATAAATGACTTAAATTTATTATTGATGGAATTTAGACTTGGAGTGAAATGGTTAATAATCACACTGTCAAAATGTTGGTAGCACCTAGCTGCCTACTACATTAGGTCAAATGAATTATGCTGGAATCCAATTTCCCCTGAACATAATCACTATGCAGTGTTCTAGGGCCATCTGCTTTTGTTCTTGTATATAACTTCTGCTCCTATCAAACCGAATTCTATTCTACTATCAAATACCATCCCAAATAGCATCTTTTGTGAAGCATTCATTACTATTGATCAGTATTTCTCTGTTGTTCTGCCTCTTGGACTGATAGTGACTTCACTGTTCTTAGTACTCCTTGAATCAAGAATTCTTTGGATTCCTCAATCCTACATAATAAGCTTCCTTCAAATATTTATATGGTGTCCCAATCAGCAATAAAAGCCACAGGTCCTGGTCAAACATATATGGTAGATTGACATCAGAGGGTAAACTTGTTACATCCAGCTGAACAGAACCAGTATGATGCTGGGTATGGGAGGCTCTCCTGAGGATTGTTGCTGGCAGCGTAAGAAGCAGAACTGGAGAAGACGAGAAGTTGTTGGGAGGGTTTGTTCTTGTAGAGACCTTGTCCTTCTGGCTTTCCTTTTACGGATGCAGCTGTTCTCAATGTAAAAAATAGCTTGGAATCTTGTTCCTGAGAATGTCTGCCGTTCACTTTGGGGGAGCTCTGGTCCTTACTTTGAACATTGCTTCCTGGATCCAGAGGGGAAGATTATACACTATTCAGTGTCATGGAGAATCTTGCTTGTCATGCTGGGTTTTTTTTGATATAGATTCAACTTTTATCATCATTGGAGGAGCTCAGGACTTCAATGTCAATGAGGAGGATGGCTACGATAGCCTAATACTCCATTGTGTGCAAATACTACATGCTGTTATCCATTCATCTGATGATTGAAACTTAGGATCTTTCTAAGATTTGGTCATTATCAATGGAAAACAGGAAGATCACCATGAGTGTGAGCTGCATAGTGAGACCCTGTAACAACCAAGCATGTAAAATAAAGGAATAATTTTGCATGTGTCAGGTATTCAAAGAAAAAGAGACCCAGGAAGGTTTAACAATAATTAAAAGGAAGGGGGAAATTATATATCACACAAATAGCTAAAATAATTATAATATTAATTTATATTGGCTTATTGAATGGAATAGTCAATGCTTAATTCTTTGATCATTTTTTATGTCTATGTCTGATAATCTGAGCAACTACTTTGAAGATAACAATACAGAATGGAGAAACTGTTGTTAATTCCTTATGTTGATTCATATATATAACTTCTGCTCCTATCAAACTGAATTCTGTTCTATTATTAAATGCCATCCCAAATAGTATCTTTTGTTAAGTATTGATTACTATTTCCCTGCTGTTGAACAGTATCTTTTTGTTGCTTACTTATTTTTTACCCTTTTTAAAATAAAAAAGAAATACTATATGAACTACAAAAAAAATACTCAGAATAATTTTGAATTCCCAAAACACTGTGTCTCTAGGGTATCAGATAAGGCACCTGCTGTGAGCCAGTAATGTCCTTAACCTGTGGGAGAAAGTGTGAATGCAAGACTCCAGTTAGGGTCAGTGAACTATCTCAGAGTGTAATGGAATGAGGGGGGTGAAAGGATGTCATTGAATTATCCTCCAATCTCACAGGATGATGGTGAGGTGGTAACAGACACAGGTAGGCGAGTTTGCTATCCTCTTCAGAGAATCTCACAGTATTCTGCTCTTGGCTGTTTCTCAGGCATGTTTCAGAGAAGATTTCTCATAAATGGGCCTCCTTTGTTTGCAAGCAACAGAAATCTACATGAGCTTTCTCAGCCCAAAGGATTCTCAAGGAACTCAAGGTCAAGAAGCAGATGGACTTTAGTGATGTTGTAGATCCAAAAATAAGTGGACATTTTTTTAAAAAAAGAAAAACAAACATATTTCACTGTGTAAGATTTTATGAATAAATTTACACATTTGTGTAAGTACATGTGGATTAGTAGTGCATATGTGCCTGGCTGCCCTTCATTAATGTTGATGTTAATATTAATATTATGTCCAAGATCTGAAATTTAAATGTAATTTTGATTCTCTCTTCCATTTTACTATTTCAGTCTACATTCCTACCATCATATAAAACTTCAATAATCATTTTTGTAGATTTTACAAAGAAATAAACAAATGTACCCTAATCACAAAAAGCACTAATTGAGGTAGATATAAGATATTTCATAATATTTAGCATGATGAGAAAGGCTAGGCTGCAGCTGTGCACTCATCTCTGCTAACTTTGTACTTGCCCTTGTGAACACTTTCTTCCAATTACATTTCACTAGCATAGTTTATATTGGGCAATGATTAGAATTTTTCAAGTAGTTTTGATACTGTGTCTCATACTAAAAGAAAAAGAAACATTAATTTTATGGTGTTTTGCATGAGAAACATAATAATTTATAATAAATTCAATCCTGGAAAGAGTCTGCTCCTCATTTAAACAAAAAAGAAAGGGAAATGAAACGATCTATCAAATAGAATGAGGAAATTACTTTTAGAGTTAGGATAGAGAGGCAGCAATATAACAATGTAAAGTATCGAATTATTTTCTCCTGTTTGCAGTTGTGGAGATTTCTCAACGTTACTTGATAACTTCTCTTGAAATAAGAAAATAGCATCATTATTGAGAATTTGTATAACAGTGTCAGCTTTTTTAAAAACCAATTCACAAACACAGCTTTAAACTTTAAAAACTATACTAATATTACCATTTTTCATTTGCATAAAAATTAGCACAACGGTGCTTTTGAAATTGTTGGTAGCTGACTGCCGAGTTTTTCCTTGTGAGTTAGATTTTTTAAAGGATAATTGGAGTTGGAGAGATCATCTCATACATGATAGGAAACATGTCTACTTCCTATAAGTTGCCACATTTTTGTGTTTTTCTCCACTTATCATTAGCAGAGTGTGTTCTCTGACCTTGGACGCTGAGTCCCATCCCATCTCTGTTTCTTGCTCTATGACTGTTCCTCAGTTCCCTTTTCATGTCCCCTCTACATGACTGTGTTGCCTTCAGCATGTGAACAGGCTATGTCTTCAAATTTAGTAGAAAAGTCTGAATTTATTGACTGAGTATTCCAAAACACCAAAGACATATCTTCACTTTCATGAGACTTAGTTAAGTAGTACAATGATAAAGAATGTGTTGATATTTTTAGACATGCCCAATGAAACTTGTGTGGGTATAACAACAGAGCAGATGTTTTTTCTTTTAATAATAAAAAACTGCATATAAAGAGGTAAATGAAGCAGGTGTCACAAATCATGGTAATTGTTGAATCTAGATATAATTGACTGTAATATACGGAGAGGTTTGTACACAATTTCTCTAATTCATAATGCAAAAAATTAAAACCACTCTCACCATTCCATTGGCCTAGAAGAGGACTTTACAGTCAAAACTTGTTCATTTTTAGAGCAAAATGAGGAATAATGAATAATTACCTTTGAAAAACCAGACATGAACTGAGATACATGGAGAATGAATTTTTCTCTAAGTTCCACAAAATGTGACTCTGTTAACTCTCAGATCTTGAGTTAGCCTTCTTCTTGGGCTATCACATTTTTCTTACAGTTCTGAAGACTGGAAGTCCAAGAACAAGTATAGATCAATTTAATTACCTAAGAAAGACTCTCTTGTTTAAAGAAAGCTGGCTTCTTGATATGTCATCTAGTTATCTATCTATCTATCTATCTATCTATCTATCTATCTATCTGTGGGGGGTGGGCTTTCTAGGGTGTCTTCTTGTAAAGGGTGACCCTAAGGGCTCCAACCTCATGACCTCATCTGAACTAATTATCTTCTAAAACTCCTTTCTAGCAGTACTGGCAATTGGGATTGGGCATAGACATAAATTCCTAGCAGGTCTCATTTCCTGACACTCCACTTTTCATTCACTCAGTCTCAGTCTATCTTTCTCTCTTCCTATTTTACTCTAGGTGGAGGTCCATCTTCAAGGCTAGAATAATCTATCTCTCTCTTGCCTAGTTATTGCTCACTTCAGGACTCCCTCCTATCATTCTTAGCTTCTTCTGCTCCCTCTACCTAACAAGGGAGCATCATGACACTCAATAGCCTCTTTGCAGCCTTTGTCATGACGTGGATAAAACTTCCAGGCTGTGACAGTTGATTCTTTCTGTATTTTCTTTACTAATGTACACTGAATGCTTAAAATAATGTGGAAAACTATGTTGCAACTACAATGAATGCATTTATTAAAGAAGAAAATTAATAAATGAAAGGGCATGTTCAGGTTGTTTTAGCAGAAGGAAAAATGGGTGTTTATCAATGGTCTCTAAGACAGAAAAGGAGCACTGTGATCTTATATGTTTGAATATTATTTATATCTAAAGATGGAAAACTAATAGTGAGAAGTAGAAAAAAGTTGTGGAATAAAAATTTGATGCTTTATTTACTTTGTAGTTTTAATGACTTTTAAGTGAGGCTATAATCAGGAGAGAATTAAGTAAGATACGCTTCTAGATATGTTTCTGTTGTTTCCAAAGCATATCTTAGAAAATGCTTTATTTTTAATTTTTATTCATTTTAATGAGAAAAAAAGATAAAATAGCAATGAAAAAGTTTCAAAACAGGTTTTAGGACAGTTACAATAATTAATACACTGCATATTGTGGTCTTTGTAGTAGTTATTCAGAGGAAAAGGTGCAGACATGATATCTTGCCTAAACAATATTAGTGCAAAACTTTCTTCTCAATGAACTACGATAAAGTAGATGCATATCTATCCTATCTTGTATGTACATTTATGTTTTTTCACAACAAAAAAGGCCTTCATTTACATTCCTCTTTTTTGTTTTGTTTTGTCAGAGATGGGGATTCCATTGCAGTTAGAGAAGCTGTATTTAGAGAGGACTTAAAAGGACCTTTTCATAGTTGATGACAGTCCAAAGATTGTAGGTACTTGAATTCAGAAAACTGAATTCCCAATATAGACCAATAGCCCATAATTTTAATGAGTTGTCAGCACATACAATTGACTTGAAGTTAGACTTGAGCCTATTACAGCTCAGCATATAAATATAGTTTTACTTTATATACTTTATGATTACACTTTTCTGCTAGATGATTAAGACCAAGTTAAAGCAAGACTTATATAACTAAGAATGTAACTTTTGCTGTCTTAAAAAGTCAGTCAAATCCCCTCAGGATGTACCCTAGAACCATATACAGCACCTTGTGGATCCTTTGTCAGTGTCAGCCATCTGGATGAGTCAAGGCCCTTTCTTGACCAATTTACTCTCTGTGAAAGCCTGAGATAAATTTTTCTTTCTAGGTGACTCTTCTTGGGCACACTATGCATCATCGATCACTTTCCTCTGGGGCCCGATAATCTTGATCAGAAAACTTGGGATACTACTTAGTTACAGGATGTTACAGCAGAGGTTCATTTATGTCCTGAGTCTTCACTGAACTTGGAGGGCTAGGTCCAAAATATTTGCTATCCTTCTAACCCATCTATCTCTCTAATTTTTGGCTTTAAAACTTTAGTTGCTAAACATCCAGAAGAGAAGCTTACTGATATTGTTACCCTGTAACAGAGGCAGTTAAGGTTAACATCACTATCTCTCTGAATATCAAACATAAAAGGAAACTGCTATTTTCCAACAACCATGGATAATCTAAAATTTAAATCTATATAGAATGCTAAAAGATATGCACATATGTTACACAGAAATTGAGAAATCAAGCCATATACAACCTTGTAGCAGGAAAATGATATGACATTTTGTTTTTCTTATCTCTCATTTACTTTTCTTAACTTTTAAAAAAACAAACATTTAATTTAAGGAGAGTATAGCAATAATTGATATGACATTAGTAGCAGTACAAATTCAAAAGACCAAAATGACAGGTATTGTAAGCATGGTTTTAGTTTTACACATTGCTTTCTACAATGTAGTTGCTTAGTTCACAGATATCAGAATATAGTTAGTCAGGGTGAGAACTCTACCCATTAACAGCTACTTTCAAAAACCTGATTGAAATTCTTAGGATTATTGCCATAACCATCTTGGTTATGTAAATGTGCCCTTTTGCCCCTACTATATTTCCGAATTTTTCCTCTTTTTTCTCTCATCATTGTTTAATCCTTAAATTTTCTCTTTCCATTTAACTGGGTTACACATTTCTATCTGTATTACTTCTTTTGAGTTCTTACACTAGAGAAAGTATAAGATATTTACACATGTGTGCCTGGTTTATTTTACTTATGAGTATAGCTTTAAGTTGCATCCACTTACCTATGAAGGATTTGAGTTTATTTTTCTTTATAGTTGTGTAATACTTCATTGTATAAAAACACCACAACTTTTTCACCCATTGCTCAGGTGATGGACATTTTGGTTCTTTCCAGGATTAGGCTATCACAAATTGTGCTGCTATAATCATAGGCACACATATATCACTATGACATCACGTTTTCTGATCTTTTGGGAAAATTCTCAGAAGGGGGATAGCTGAATTGAATGGGATTTCCAGTCCTAGTTTTTAAAAAATTCATTTTAATAAGAAAAAGAGGTATAATAGCAATGAAACAGTTTCAAAACAGGTTAGTAGCACAGTTAAAATAATTACTACATTGCATATTTTTGTCTTCATCATACTTATTCAGAAGACAAGAAGTAGACATGATATCTTGTCTAAACAGCATTAGTGCAAAACTTTCTTCTCATTGAACTATGAGAAAGTAGTTTGTTTGAGGAGTCTCCACACTGATTTCCATAATGACTGCACAGTCTACATTCCCACCAGCAGGGGAGAAGTGTTCCTTTTCCCCCATAAGCTCTCCAACATTTGTTTCTGGTTTATTTCTTTACGATAGCTATTCTTTCTGGAGTGAGATGGTATCTCAATGTTGTTTTAATTTGCAATGCCTGAATGGCTAGTGATGTAGAGCATTTTTTTCATGTATTTATTTTCTCTTGTAGTCTTCCTCTGAGAAGTGTGTGTTCATCGGATGCCCATTTGGATTGGGTCTTTAAATTTTGGGGCCTTAACGTTTTTTAATTCATTATAAATTATTTATAGATCTTTGTCTGAGTGTTTATTAGTTAAGATTTTTTCCAAATTTGTGGGTTGTCTTTTCACTCTGTTGGTTATTTCTTTTGATGTGCAAAATCTTCTCAGTAAGAGGAGGTCCCAGTTGGTAATTCTTTCAAATATTATCCATGCAGTTTAATTTTTATTCATGAAATGCTTGACTACCCCTATGTCTTCGAGATTTCCACCTACTTTCTCTTCCAGGAGCTTTAGTGTTTCTGTTTTAATGTTTAGATCTTCAATCCATTTTGAGTTAGTTTAGTGTATGGTGATAGACTTGGGTCAAGTTTTAGTTTTTGGCATGTAGAAAGCCAATTTTTAGAACACCGTTTATTAAAAAGGCTAGCTTTCTTCCTGTGACCATGTTTGGCTCCTTTGTTGAAGATAAGATGGCTCAGTGTGTTCATAATTGTATCCAAAACTTCTATTCTCTTGCATTGATCCTAAGGTCTATTAATTTTCCAATAACATGCTGATTTTATCCCAGCAGCTTTGCAGTATAATATCAACTCAGAGATTGTTATGTCTCCTTTTTACTTTTTAGCCCAGGATTGTCTTTGCTTTTCTAGGTCTTTTCTGGTTCCAAATAAATTTTAGGAATTATTTCTCTAGTTCTGTGAGGTATGTTGGTGGAGTTTTTATAGCAATTACATTAAATCTATATAACAATTTTGGGAGATGACCATCTTCACAATGTTAGTTCTTTCTATCCAGGAGCAAGAAAGAGTTTTTCCATTTTCTGAAATTCTCTACGATCTCTTTTTTCAGAATACTGTACTTTTCATTGAATAAGTCCTTTACTTCTTTACTTAGACTAATTCCCAAGTACTTCATTTTCACAGTGCTATTGCAAAAGGTATCATTTCTCTAATTTCTCTCTCAGTTTGTTTCTTATCTGTGTAGAAGAATGCTATTGAATATTGGGTATTTACTTTATAACATGCTATGATACTGAATTTATTTCTTAATTCCAGAGGCTTCTTGGTGGAGGTTTTTGGGTCTCCCAAGTAGAGTATCATGCCATCTGAAAATGATAGTTGTTTTTTGGGCTTTTCTTATATTTTTTTAGGGAATACAGTATGTACAGTGTGTATACAGTGTGTTCAGGGTCTAAGTACTAGATCAGACTCAGTGATCTGCCTGCTTGCACCCTCACAAAAGCTGGGATTACAGGTAAGAGCCACCATACCCAGTCTCAATTGCCATTTCAGCATGCCCCAGGGGCAGGGCCGCACAGCAGGCCTTGGGAACGAAACCCTGGCCCCTGAACCTGCTTGTATATGCTTAACTTCTCTAAGCTATTTGGCTGACCTTAAATAATGACGGATAGTTTAGTTTCTTTACATATTTGTATTTCTTTTATTTCTCTCTTTTTTCTAATGGCTCTAGCTAATGCTTCCAGAACTATATTGAATAGGAATGGTGATAGAGGACATAATTGTCTTGTACCTGATCTGAGAGTAAAAGAGTTCAGTTTTTCCCCCTTTAGAATTATATTTTCAGTTGGATTGTCATAGACGGCTTTTATCAGATTGAAGTAGACACCATCTATTATTTTCTGCAGGGCTTTGATTGTGAATGATCGGACTTTGTCAAAGGCCTTTTCTGCATCAATTGAGATGATCATGTAGCTTTTGGATTTGGCTCTATGATATAGTGTATTACATTAATAGATTTGCATATGTTAAACCATCTTTGAATCCCCGAGATGAATTCTATCTGGTCGTGGTGTACAATCTTTTGATGATTTGCTGTATTCTATCTGGTAGGATTTTATTGATGATTTTTGCATCTATGTTCATGAGGGATATAGGCCTGTAGTTCTCTTTTCTAGTTGCATCCTTCCCTGGTTTTGGTATCAGTATAATCCTTGCCTCCAGGAATAATTTTGGGAGTATTGGTTCCTTTTCAAATTCATTGAAGATTTCGAGGAGTATTAAGATTATATATTCTCTAAATTTCTTTTACACTTCACCTGTAAGTTGCCAGGGAAATGCCTCAGTGGAATGAGCATTTCCCTGGCAAGCAGAAGGGCCTGAGTTCAATCCCGTTCCCACCACAAAAAAAGAAAAAAAAATCAGCTGTGAATCTATCAGGTGCTGGGCTTTTTTTGTCAGTAGTTTCTCTTATTATATTTTACACTTCATTGGCTGTTACTGGTTTATTGAAAGTTCTTATATACTCTTGATTCATTTTTGGTAATTTGTACCTTTCTAGGAATCTCTCCATATCTTCTGTGTCTTCGATTCTGTGTGAGTAAAGATTTTCAAAGTAGCTATTGATGATCTTCTGAATTCTCACAGGGTCTGTGGTGATTTCACTCTTTTCATTTCTTATTGCTTGAATTTGACTTTTTACTTTCATCTTTTTGATAAGGTTAGCTGGGCTTATAGGTTTTTTTTTTAATTTTTCAAAGAACCAGATTTTTGATTTGTTAATTGTTTGTATCATTTTCTTTGTCTCGATTTCACTAATTTCTGCTATAATCTTTATAATTTCCTCCCTTCTTTGAGCTTTGGGTTTGGCTTGCTCTTCTTTTTCTAGTCATTTGTGGTAAAGCATTAGGGTATTCATTTGTTCCCATTCTGTTTTCTTAATGTGTGAGTTAATCACTATACATATTGCTCTAAGAACTGCTTTCACTGTATCTCATAAATTCCAATAAGTATTGCTTTAATTTTCATTGAATTGTAGCTATTTAATTTCTTGTTTAATTTCTTCTGTAACTCATTAGTTGATGAGGAGATTTTTGCTTAATATCCATGTATTTATGGGGTTTTTGTGGCATCTTGTGTCATTGATTTCCAGTTTCACTGCATTGTGGTCAGATGATATGCATGGGATACTTTCTGTTTTCTTGCATATACTTAAGCATGACCTAT
>NDGN011097189.1:0-10782 GCA_002564285.1 Tympanoctomys barrerae | reverse complement strand
CCCCCCCCCAAAAAAAACCAGACAAAATGAATGAATCAACTACCACCACTACCACCACCAAAACCACAGAGAAAAACCTGAAACCCATCTTTTTGGTAAAAGTAAAATGGAAACTTTTCCTTTGTTCAGGGTGCTACAAAGAGAAATTTCTGTTCATTTTTCTAGTACCTTTCTCCCCACCTAGAGTTCTTGGCTTTATCCCAGGATCTCCTCCCCATGCTGTGTAACTGGAATTCTGGGGTCTTGATTCTCTATATTTGAGAACATGAGCCAGCCACCCTGTCTTCTTCCCCCTGCTTCCCCTTATTATCTCTGGCAAGCTTCTCCTACCTTCTGCCCCTAGGGCCCACTTGTGTCCCACTCTTCCTTTTTCTAAGTCAATAATATGAAACCGAACACTTTACAGGGTGGCAGAGTGAAAAGACCCACCAGAGCTAATTACTGAGCACCAAGGAGAAACTTGGCTCTCTGTGCAGTCAAGGGCAAGGACTTATTGGCTGGTGATCCCAAATGTTATTTCATAAGGTTGACTGTGCATGTCCCAAACCCTAAAACTCTTAATAACTCATATTGTGACAACAACTTTAAGGGTATCAAATATATATTCCAATTTGAGTATTAAAGCACTTAGCCTTCATCAGTGCTGGCTACATAGGAAATCATGTACAAGTTTATGATACGGTTAAACGTGCACAGCCAGGCGGAAGGCACCCGTAGATACACCAGGAACATCATCGGCTTCTCTATTTCAGTGAAGTTTGTTTGAAAGAAACTGGGGATGCAGGTACAAAATGGCTGAGTGATTTTTTTTTCCCTCCTGACCAACAGAGCTGCTCGTTAGTAACTTGAAAGGACGCCTAGATCCAAAATAGTATTAAACAAGTGTTTCTTCAATATGAGATCATTATGTTTCTCTTCTAAATCCAAATACTAATTGCAACCTTGCTGTGAGCATACAATATTAGGGCCGTCATAGCCATGGTAACAGAATGCAGCGTGAAGTGGAATCCTATCATCTGCACAGTGTTGCTAGTGGTTGGGGTGGCAGACAAGCACTTTCTTACAACACTTCTAATGTCCAACTCCAAAGAGGGAATTGCTTTGCATACCTCCAGGCATTTTTACCACACAGGTTCTGTTATCTTTGAACATTTGTATATCTCTATAATTAATTTCAATACGGGATGGCTTGTTAATGCATAGACAAAAATACATGTGCAAATTAAAATTTCAACAGGCACTTTACAATGGCCATTTACATTTCAAAATTAAACCCATAATAAAAACTTTTGTGTACTTATAATTGGACTGATTTTTAACACCCAATGATAAACATCTATGTAAATAGCCTCCCAAAGATTTTACACTTAAGAAAAAAAGAGCACTTTAAATGAGCTGCTTAGAGTCACCTTCTCTCCTTTGCATGATAATTGTAATGCAAAATAATAAACAGCACAGGGCACCAGAGTACAACACTTCTAGGATGATAGGGTGTCATTTATATGAAGATAATTAGGCATTTAAAACCTACCAATACCAATTTTAAAACCTACCAATTAAAAAAAAGTGTGCTTACAGTAAACTCATTGAAATAAATTTCCATTTGCCTTTTCTGTGCTTTCATTGCAAATATGTCCACAGCTTGTTCAGCCCCAAGGACTCTGTTTTTGTGTGTAGGAAGTGAGGTACACATTAAGAGTTCATAACCCAACCTTTTTATAAAAACAAAAAAAGTATTTTTTTTTTAAGATTTGCTGTAAACATATGAACCATATGCCATTGTTAAAAAGCAAGGAAGCAGCTGTGTTGGCGGAAAGACTTGTTACTATTAGGAAGATTGGAGGCATGAACAGAGCGCAGTGAGCGCTTTTCTCCTAGATTGTTCGGGAAAAGCAAAACAACAACTGGGGCTGCTGTTAACATGCGGAGCCAAATGCTCTGGGCTTCCTTTATCATAGTTAATGAAACAAAGTTCACCTTCTCAGGAATTTACTGAAAATGGACCATGAAATTTTTGTGAAAGAATAAAGGAATCATGTAGCTTTACACATGACACATCATTTAGACTGCAAGAAAATGTTAACACTTGAACACTAATGAAATTCCTAACAGGTAGATCAGTAGATTTTTTTTTTAACCCATCAGTAGATTTTTTTTTTTTTACTCATTGTAAGTTCTATATTCATTCATGACTTCACTTATTCATTTATCAAACATTTATTAGTCCCTTTATGTTAGGCATTATACTAAATAGATGCTACCAATTCATATGTGAATTCAATTCAGTGAAGAAAGGTACATGTAAACAAGCAATTTCAGTAAAATAGAGAGAAATTATGAGCAGGCTCCATACAAAATGCAGGGGAAGCAGAAAGAAGAAAATGACTTATTTTGCACTAAAGGAAGATTTCCTGATAATAGGTAATGTTTGAACAAAGTGTTAGAAGATAAGCAGATGTTTGTTGGAGAATGAAAAGAGGAAAATTAGGTAGAAAAGTCTGGAAGTTTAGAAGCACAGTCATCAAAATACTAGATTTTGGTGCCTGCAAATACATCTAGAACATGTGGTGTTTGACTGGAGAATAATAGAGTTTCTTTATTTACCATTCCATTAAATCTTTTTTTTTTTTCAGCCTGGTCCACAATGCCTTTCATACAAATTTAGGGGGAGAATTGTTGACTGAAATACTTTTAGTAAAACCCAGAAGAATTATTTTGGACATAGCTGGATTTAAGTGCTCAGAAGAATGTGTCTCTATGTCTAACAAAAACTTGCTTCTTCCAATGTTAGTTCCATTCTTAAAGTTGCATTGTATGAACCTAGCAAATTTCAACCCAGCTGAAATTTGGATTTTTATAAGGAAAGATTTTTTCCCCTAGAGAAAATAGGAAAATTATTTTTTTCTAAATTGTTCACTAACTTCTCAGTCCTATTTATTGAATAATCAAAGTCATTTTATATATACAAGGTAAAGCCAAGAACTACTAATATTCCTTTTTAAAAAAATGTATTTGGTACAGGTCTCACTATGCAGCTTGGACTTGTAGTGAGTCTCCTGTTTCAGCCTCCCCAGTACTGGGATTACAGGCATGCACCACCATACCTGGTGTTGGTGGCCAGCAAGGCGTGTGGTGCCAGGGATCAAACCCAAGTCCTGGTGCTTGACTGGGCAGGCACTTAGACCACTGAGCTAGTTCCATAGCCCTGGAACTGCTAATATTTTTAACTATGCATTTGGTTGAATTCGTGAAGCAATCCATTCAATAAATGTCTCTTTGATGCATACTAAGTGTCAGGCCTATTTCAGTGATCTGTGTAAAATCTTTGACACATTTTTATCTTTTAAACTTTGTACTTTATTGTCTGTTGAGTAATATTTTCCAAAATGTAGAACACATACTTCTGAGAATACTGAGGTTTTTTTAGTCCCAGAAATAAAAGATGTTGAATCAAGCAATGCAAATGTTATTTCCCTTTCAGTTCTTTCAGTCTTCCTAAGTATGTCACCAGAAAAAAATCTGTCTGATACTTGGGTATCTCCAATACTCTTCTTAACATAGAGAATAAGACTTTGGTAGTAGAGCTTCTGAGATGCTCAATAACTAGTCAAAATTCATTCACAGTTTTTAATTATTTTTAACTTTTTATTATAAAGTGTTTATATAATTTTGATATAATTAGCTTATAAATGTCTTTCATATAAAATAGTTTTATTTTTATACTTGTGTTCTATTAAAGGTAGAAATTCAATTTTCTACTTATAGTACTGATATGAAGTTTCTTGAGTAAAATTAACTAATACATAGAAATTATTTTATTTTATTTCTTGATACTGGGGATCAAACTCAGGACCTTGCATCTGCCAGGCAGGCACTTAAGCTGCTGAGCTATCTCCCTGGCCCTAGAAATTATTTTAAAGAAAGATTTAAAATAATATTATTGGTGAATCTCTTTAGGGTAAAAATCATGAGGGCAATAAGAAAACCACTGCAATATGTATTATTCTTTAACAAATATAATCCCCCTACCATTCCGAAATTTCTCATGGAATGGATCTTCATTTTTACCACTAAGCATCCAGTTAGATACTGGTTTAAAAATTATTTTTCTTGTCATATTAAGAAGTTTCTTTCCATTTCTAGCTAAGAGTTATAATAACATAGCTTTCTTTTAATATGTTATTGCCATATTAAACCTTTTTTAGGAGTAGGAATTACCGTTTGTGTAAAGCATTGTGCTTGTAAATAGTGCTGGCTAGAACTAAGACTGACTGAATTTATATTGGTGGTAGAAACTTTGTTTTCAAAATAGTTTGATTGCATTCAGTGATCTTCCTCATGACTTTGCCAATAGATGCCATACGTGGTAAAGGTAAAAGTTCCAGAAAATTAGCCATGAAATATAGTTTTGCTAGATGGCCACAGTATAAGAAAGTAAAAGCTCTTTACCCCTGAAAAATTAGAACTTTAAAAACTAGATTAAAATTTACCATTACCTAATGAAAACTTTTATATTTTATAGACCAGTAGAGTCACTTGTAGACTAAATGACTTTGAAGTATACTGTGGGCTCTGGTTTATTCTAAAGATTCATTTGTATAAATTAAAGTAATTATTACCTTAATACATTTATTCATATCAGATAAGGGAGGGCACAAAATTCTTATTCTTCATTATTTTTAAATTAACATATATGAGAGTTCAATTCAGATTTGTGGTTCCTAGTTTTATTTTCCTGTTGGAAAATAAACAATTAAAATTTATCCCTCCTATTAATAATTTGATAGAGCAAAATAATTTTGTCTTTGTTGTAATGACTTTATGGTATTTGTAGGCTATTTTCTTAAAGATTACGTGAGTTTATCAGAAGCTCATTGGTTTGAATAAGAAAAGAATTTGGAGTTTGGAAGAATAAATAGAGGAAACTGAAGAGGCAAAGGAACGCAATGGGTTTCCTAAAAATGAGGAAGAGATGGAAAACAGCCTCAGACTGCCTCTCAGCATGAAATAAATGGTTAGAAATTAATTAGGAAACATAAATTTTTAAAAAAAATAGATAATTTAAAGATCATCATAAATAAGAATGGGCTATTTTCTCATGAATTGTTTTTTAAAATACACAAATATGTAGCTGTTTTACAATATAAACAAATCACTGTCGGGCGTGCAGGTGAGAGAAATTGACTTTTTCTTTCATTGTGTATCTTAATGCTATATGACTTGCCTTGTCTCTTTTTGTTATTTTCAAAATTCATGCTGAAATAATAAATAATATCAGAAAATATAGAGAAATAAATCTAGACATACAAAAAAGATCTGAACTGTTTGTGCTCATCAAAATATTTGGATATTAATAATTCTGTAACTATTAGCAGAAAAAATAGATTGATTGTCCTCTGATTTGCTTAAATTATTTTTATGCATCTTCATAATTGTTATCCAAAAGAGGAAAACATAAGACAAATTAGAAGTGGAAGTTTTATGATAGTGTTTACTAGTTGATATTTAATTGAGATTACATCTTTAATCTCATCTTCTCTCACCAATGGTTCATCTTTATTGTTATTATCTTGTTTTCAGTACAGAATTATCACCCACTGGTTTTCAATTACAGAGATGCCCATATTGATTCCACTCTTGATTTTAACTCACAACTGAAAAATTACTTATTTAGGCCTCTAAATCTGTATTTTATAGCTAGCTTAAGCTCTTTTAAAAAATTATCTGACTCAAAATAACAAAAAGATAAAACTCATAAACAGTACTGTTCAGTTACATGAAGCTATTGGGAAACAGACTTTAAATTATTTTAACTCAAATCACTATTAAAATGTAAGAAGACAAATAGTAATCAAAAATGTCATCACCAT
This sequence comes from Tympanoctomys barrerae, assembly GCA_002564285.1. Classification (NCBI taxonomy): domain Eukaryota; kingdom Metazoa; phylum Chordata; class Mammalia; order Rodentia; family Octodontidae; genus Tympanoctomys; species Tympanoctomys barrerae. The sequence continues at coordinate 4,912 of NDGN011097189.1, read as the reverse complement.
ATGGAGGAAAACTTGATGTCAGTCACAGCATTTATAAAGAACAGGTGGCGCTTAAGCAATCAAAAACCCCTTATGGAATTATACAACTGTAACCTAAATTCCATAGATCTGTGGTGAAGTGATGTACATAAATTAGACAAAAGATCTTTCATTAGCACATACATTCTAAATTATTTGACTGCAATTTCCAAAGTTTCAGAAGGAATGAAATATTCACTTGCATACCACATTGTTTACTCTTACATTTTCTAAGAACATAATTGCATCCTTTGTTTCCTGTCAAAGACAGTGCCTATTCTGTATTTAAAGCAGGATCTGTGTCTGAAAAATCCCCACTGCTAGCCTCTGTCCTCAGCGTCTCTCAGGGACAGCAGGCAGGAAGGGACATTCAGGAGACCATCTGACCTTCAAGACCACTGGCTGGGCCTGACTGGTCCAGGTTCCACCAAAGGCCTCTCTTCAGTCAGCGTCTCTGCTACCTGCAGGAGCAGGTGGATTCCCTCTGTTTAACAGTGGTCCAGATTCTTCATAGCTTGCAAATCTTAAATGAGAGTCAAATTTTCTGAATTCAAATTTTACACAATTTTTAAATTGGGGTATAAAAAAAGCTGTTTGGGGCCAGTAAAAAATATTGAAGTAAAACCATCACTTCAAAATGTTTCAGGGAAGAGCAGATTGACACTTTGACCTGTGCTTTTGTATTTCACTCATAAATAACTCCCTTTACACTATGACATTTCCAAATAATATTGTTGTTGATGGCCACTGATAATTGGAATAAAGCTCTCATTTTGAAAACACATCCTGGGCTTGTATTTCATTTGAGGTCTTCTGTCTGACTTGAGGAAAGCAATTAGTGGCTGCAGATTTTCCACTGTTAATAGGTGAGCCTCGTAATTACCTCCAAAAGGAAAATCCCCTTTCTAAATTCTTCGGTATTAATCTAATGTCTGGAATCAACTGAGTAATGTAAAATCCCAGATGGAGGACTAGAGTGCTACTGACTCAGTTTGTGTCACAGTTTTATTCAGAATTCACAGAAATGTCACTTTCCACTAATTTTTTTCTGTAATATGGAAAGAAAACTCAAGGTTAAATTTGTGAAGAAATGAAAGTGAGTCCCTTTCTCTTGCACAGAAATACTGAGCAGAACTCAGGCCTACGAATCACAACTTAGCCCTTTCCATCATTTTATACATTTTATTGCCACTTTTTATCAGAACATTCTAACAAAATGCTAGGTGCTTCTGAATTATCTGATATTTCAGTACTGTCTCCCTTATATTACACTTAAATAATAACTTACAAGGCAGTTAGTAGCACTGATGGGTGAAGATTAAAAGTTACTTTTCCCTTAGTCTTGAGGTATTAATGAACTCAGTATTTCTGCAGAGATGCTTGCTGTTTTCCACCTGGCCTGGGTATATCCATGCACTCACTAAACTCCTACGAGTACCTCGAGAACAGGAAGGAGACCTTGGTTTTATTTGTGTCACCCACAGTGGGTCCTATGGCACCTAGCACAGAATACACTTAGAATAAACAACGGCTGACTGGATAAAAGAAAGGATAAATGAAAGTATGTTGTGTGAGTCTCCCGGCATTTCCCCTTGGGTGTTATTTTAAAGTTAACATTTATATCAGAAATATTTTCATTCATATTTCTAGATTGAGTTAGGTGGATTCAGCGTTCACATCATTTTTATAGTCCATAAAATGAATATACCACCTCCTACCTAACATAACTATTGTATGTGAGGAGGTAAGGAGCCGTTTCTAAATTATATCAAGCATCTTTAAATACCATTTAGGATGAAGGAAAGAATTGCTTTCCAGGTTTTCAGAATATTCTAGGGCACAGTGAGAATTGCTAAAGTACAAATGTATACAATATATAAATATAAGATGTATTTATAAGAAAACAGAACATAGGAGACAGGCGTATGCATTTTCCTGGTGAAACATAATAACAAAAATAGTTGTAATTGTTGATATTTATTTAGAGCTTGAAACTGTTCAGAATGTGCTGTGCTAAGTGCTTTATGTGCAATTTCCTACTTATTTCCAACAATCATCCTGTGCTACAGGTACCATTACTCCTTTTTTTCTGACAATAACACTGAGGTTTACACATATGAAATAATGTGTTCAGGGTGATAAATGCTAAGTAATAGGATAAAAAAAAATCAAACCCAAGTCTATGTCACCAAAGGCATTTATGCTATAGTATATGGTCCTGCATGTGTATGGGCAGGTTTTCAAAGCATGTTAGCATGTCCAGTGAGAATCCCAATCCAATTCAAGACACCTGTGTGTAATTCATATGTTAAAGTTTTTCTTCCTCTTTTACCCCAAAATATAGGGTAGTCAGTGACATTTAACTGCCAGTAAAAAAGTTCTTTACTCTGCAAGTGTGTGTTTACATCAGGTATCTTGAGTGTCACCACTTACCAAGAGACTGTAGAGACAGTGCCCTAGAATTTGCATCCATCTGCAAAGTAACCTCTTTTTGGTAATGGGGGATCTTCCCCCACTGGGCTCAGAGGGCCTCTGTTTTCTTTACTTTGCTTTTTCTAACACATCGTGCACTACGTAAAGAAAAGACCAGAGCATATCATTGTCTTGGACATTGCTATGGAATTGACAGACTATAGGTTGTTCAGAGCAAATGTTCTGTTGCTTTCTGGGGTCCATGCAGTGCCAGCAATTGGCAAAGAGGCTGAACACTTCTGCTAATCTTGATGTCACTTACCTTGTCATCCCTGCCCTGAGGACAGGACAGCAAATTTGTCTTGTTTTGCTTTCTTTAAATAAAAATATTTGAATTATTTCATTCCCAACTGTCAATGATGAAATAAAAAAGTAAGGGCTATAGATACAACAGCAGCTTTCTCTGGGTAGTTATCCATGGCTTGTGAAGATGAACATTTGCAACCTATGTTTTTATTAAATGAATTCCAACAGCATAATCTTGGGCAACTATACTGTTTCTTTTAAAAAATAATTGTAGCTCTTAGGGTGCATTTGTCACAGGAAAAGGTAAGAGGGAAAAAAAAAGCCTTTCTGGTTTCAGAGAATGCCACTTGGTCCTTTCTAATGAAATGTCTGGGGAAATAAATAAAATTGTATAAAATAGGAAAAAATTAATTGAGAAATGAAAGTAGGAAATCTGTTCTTGGGAGCTATTTTTCAAGAAGCAAATGTGACTCTGGCTAGTTGTAGCATTTTATTTATTTGTTTGTTGGTGGAAACACTGAGAATAAAAATAAAAGTGATCCTTTTGTGATCCTGTTTGGCCGTGACAGATTCCTTCAGCATTGCCATAGTAACTGAAAGAAATGCATTTATGAATAGACTTAGATTTCTAAGGCTTGAGTTTCCTGCCAAGAAGTGAACACAGGGTAGAGAAAACAGGAGAAAGTCAAGGCAAAGAAAAAGAAAAAACAGATTGAGGTGTTGATTCCCAGGGTCTCTTGGAGACTATAGCCATACAGTAGGTTGAGACAAATTCACCTTCTTGAGCCTTCTTAGAATTTTAGAAATTGAAATTGGTCCTTTTTTCAGCAAGCCTAGTCAATTTCTTCAGTTCCTTTAGATGTCAGAGGCAGAAAACCGTTCTTTGGATCATCAACATTCATGCATAAGAAGAATTCCTTGTGATATGGTCAGATAAGGGAAGAGAACAGAGTTGGCGAAATGGGTGAACTGGCTAGGCAAGTGATATTCTCATTTAATAAGTAAAATAATCTCATCAAAGAAAAGTCAACCAGTCACCTTTTACTTTTCATGATCTTGAGAAATATTTCTCCAAGTAATTATAGCAAAGGAACATAAAATAGAGGTGAGAAGTCGTACACATAGTTCTGTTGGAGACAAACAAGACTGCTTGGGATGATACACAGTGGGCATCCACAGCAAAATTCAAGCTCTTGCACTGAGGAGAGAGCTCAATGGCATAAGCACTTCCCTGCCAAGCACAAGGTCCTCAGTTTAATCCCCAGTACTGAAAAAAAATTTTAGCTATAGTTTCTGAAAAGAAGAAACATAGGCCTGGTATAGCCTGGTCTTCCTATTTTTAAGAGAACTTAGAAGTCAAGATTTTTACTTAAAACCTTTTGATATCTACAAATGTGTGTATGCAGTGTTGAGTTTGAAGCTAGAGCATGCCACATGTTAGACAGGCTCTCTGCTGCTGTGTTGCACCTTTAACCCCATGTCCAAAGAAATTAATATACTCCTAGGCCAATGAAATATGCCTGGAGATTACAGTTAGTTTCCAGACTACCAGTCTGTGACTTCCAGAATCTGAACCTAAATGCATAGTGCTGTCTCTGCAGCAAGAACCATTGGTTACAGGAAGTAGCTAGAGAGGTGCAATCCCAGAAATGGAGGTGGACAGAGGATGATTGGAGTATGGAATCTGTGAGCACTATGACCACCCTGAGAAGCAGACACTGCCAGTGTCCAGAGTTTGAAGTAAAAAGATGTTTCGGGTTTCTATTTTAATATTCAATAAATATTTGTTGAATGCCTGGTCTGTCAAAATGGAATAAATGAGGAACTTTCCTAGTTGTTTCACTAGTTTGATTTTTTTTTTTTTTGGTGTATGATATAATTGGGAGATACTACCATATTGAAATTATAACACTCAACTTTTATATCTTTCTAGAATCCAGTTCTATGTTGCCTGCTTTCCAGTGCTGAAAACATAGGTTCATATACTTTGTGTTCCTTTTTAGTTGTTTATCATAAGAGGTTTAGGGTAGTGCCAGTTAGTTTGTCATGAGTCCTTCTAAACTCTAGAAATCTGAAAGCTTCTATACTAGCTGAATTGACAAGATATCTCAGGTTGACCTTGTACATTTTGGATTGTAGATTTGCATCTGTTTTTTTTTTTTTTTTTTTTTTTTTT
>NDGN011097089.1:0-17287 GCA_002564285.1 Tympanoctomys barrerae | reverse complement strand
TCCTTCCCTCATTTTGAGTGTCGGGTATTTGTCACAGCAACGAGAGAAGAGTAACTAAGACAAGTAGTGAGACAGAGAAGAAGCCTGGATCCATTCTGAGGAAGAGGCAAGATCCCATTGCCTACTATGTGTGGTATGCGGAAGAGAAGTAAGTCAAGGGGCTTTGGTCTGAGCTTCTGGGAGAGGGAGGGGCTGTTTTCCAAAATGGAGAAGACTGATGAGCCAGAGGGTTTGCTCTTCCCATCCTGGAACTCCATGCTCAAGTCCTCCACATCCTGGCAGGGAGTGGGAGACCTGTTATCCTCTTACAGCCACCAGGGGACCTTGGGAAGTACTGTCCCCCCTGGACTATGCCCCCTCTGTGAAAAGGCCTGTTACGAGTTGACTCCAATGCCAGGCTCTCATGACATGTTCCCTGGGCCAAAGGACTTTTCTTCCTTTGGTTCCTTCTGTCAACCTCCCACTCCTCAATGAAAGATGTCCTTCCCCCAAGGAGCTTCTGGGACCCAGCTCCTATTCCTATCTTCAGAGAAGGACAGACTCCTTTCTTCTCTATGAGTCTCCACAACACCATGTACTTGCTCAAGTCCGATAGCTAGTGAACAGCCCACTTCAATTTATGTGCTGCTTAACAAAATGACTTTTTGATCTTTTTTGATCAAAAGCCCTTTCAGATTTGCTTTCTTCTGACCCCACAATAGCCTAGTAACCCACACTATAAATTAAAAGATAGAACAATTTAAATGCACAAGGACAGGCTCTGAATGAGCAGGCAAGGCCTGTCAGACTCAGTAATGCCAAGAATACCCAAAGACCATGGGATAAACCGTCACCAAAAGATTTACAGCAGGGCATGGCAATAAAACCAAACCTGCAGCTTTCTCTTGAGTGAGCCCTAGGATTAGAGGGGACAAGTGGGCTCTGACAGGAAGGTCAGGCCACTGCTGCCTTAGACATGCAGAGCTCAAGGGTCAAGAAGCCTCAACGTGAACCTGCCACCTTGGTATTGGAAGGAAAAGGGAGAGGCCAGTGTGGGACCCTCAGGACTGCAGGCAGATGGCGGGGTGGGCTGAGGAGATAGCTCCTTGAGAAATCTCAGCACCCAACGGCATCTCAACCTCCACAGTCCAGCACAGTGGACCCCTTTCTGTGTACCTGTCGCCTGTGGTCAATCGGAAGCAAGCATGCCCAGCAGGGGGCCACGGCCAGCCTCACCTTCCCTCTTCATGCCCATGACCAGGCACTTCTGATAGCGGCAGTACTGGCAGCGGTTGCGCTGGCGCTTGTCAATGAGGCAGTCCTTGTTATCCCGACACGTGTAGATGAGGTCTTTCCTTATGGTCCTCTTGAAGAAGCCTTTGCAGCCTTCACAGCTGTACACGCCATAGTGCTTTCCTGGTTAGGAGAGAGGAGCAGGCTGAAGGTCTGTTCCTGTGTTGGTTTGGATCTTTCATCCTAAAGAACCTCTTGGCTCTCCCCCAAAGAACAGTCACAGCGCCTGTGCACCAGTGTAGAGAGAGAAAGCAGACTCCCTCCCAGGAAGTGGCTAAGCAAATGGACCCTCCCTCCTTGCATTCTCTACATTTATAATGTCCAAACAGCATTATAATGAAATCCCTGCCTCAAGACTTTGTTTATATTTATTTGGCCATGGCAAACTCTTAGATTTGGTTAAAAAAAAATGTCCTGCCTAAATCCAAGATTTTAGTGTTCGTATATAAAAAGATTTCACAAGGAGTAAAATATACATATACATATACAAGGAGTGATCAACATAGAGCGAATGTGTACATTTTTAAAATTTATTACAATATGAGACACATCATCATTAACACCTCTGAAAATACTACCTCTCCCTTCAAACAACCTTTTCCCATCATTCTTGCCACCTTCTGAAGCAATACCAGAAGTCCGCTTGTGAGTGTTTTAGGGGGCGTGACCAAAACTACAGTGAGCGCTACTGCCTGGTGCCAGCTGACAGAACGGTAGGCTACGCAAAACCATTACAATGTGTCCTCACCCACCTTATTCACCAGACCTGGCACTGGGTGACTTCTGGCTCTTCTCCAAAGTCAAAAGGACTAGGGAAGGTAAGTGTTTCAAATCCATTCAGTACACTGAAGCAGCCATGACAGCACAACCAAAGATATGAAAGAAGATTTTCAGAACTGCTTCAGAAAGTGGCACGAATGATGGGATAAGTGTGTTTGAAGGGTGGCATTCTGGGAAGGATTAATGACATGTGTTGTTCACGCCATACATTTTTTTTTTAATTTAAACGTTCACTGTATTTTTAATCAAGCCTCATACTGCCCAGCAAGCAAAGAACCTCAGTTTAATATTTCTCTAAAATTGAAGCTCAAGGTCTGAGGGAACTCAGTTGAAATTATCATCCTACACCATAAACTATGAAAAAAATTCTGAGTTATGATTTGTAAGTGCTCACTGCCTATTGTTGATATAAAATGGTTCATAATCTCTATAATGTAACACAGCATTCCATCTTGAAATATCACTTAAAAATTTAGTAGGAGGTGATTTTCTTAATCTGAAACAACCAATTGCAGATTTCATTGCTTTTCTTACCTGGAGTAGCTCTTTGGGCTCAGGAGACCCACCATGCCCTTCCATTCCTGACCCTCATGAACAAACAAACCCCTACGCTTTTCTAAGTAGAGATCTTCTCTACGCAACATGCAGCCATGCTCCATTCACTGAAATTGTAGAACTTGAAAAATATAAAGAACCAAATCATTCAAAACATATCTGGATCCATTTTTTTTTAATGTATTTAGTACAGGGTCTACAGGGTCTCACTACACAAATCAGACTTGTAGTGCTCCTTCCTGTTTTTCAGCTTCCCAAGCTCTGGGATTATAGGCACGTGCCACCATGCCCAGTCTCATTCACTGTCTCAGCACGCCCCAGGGGCAGGGGCAGTATGGCAGGCCAGGATCAACCTTTAATCCACTGAGCTCTCTGGCTGGCCCTGGATCCAATTGTTAAAATTAAAAGGTGATGATATCTAGCCACAGACCCAACACAACTTTTTAATTTTTTTTTTGAGGTTGATATTAAAATGAAGTTGAAATCCTGAAGAACTTGTAAGTTTAACTATCTGCATGCTTGTGTGTCAGAGGATAAAATGGTAGCTACAGACCTCTTGCCTGAGGAAAACTCTGCCTCTAATTCATTCAATATTAATTTACTGGATTCACAGCAGTGAGAAATACAGAGTTTTATCTTGGGCTCAGCGAACCTAAATCTCTGAAGTACTTGCCTTTCAGAAACACAGGGCCAATTTGTGGACCTGTATGACATAGTTATTCCATGGCTTTGCCATATATGAAGGAACCACCAGACTTTCAGCCAAAGTAACTGTGCTCAGAAAATGCTTTGTCAGGCCATGACCAGCACTCTACCATGGCAACAGCCGGGTCTTCATGGTTTGGAAATGACTTGTTCAAAGCAAGCAAATATCAGCTATGTAGCAAATGAGTTCCCAGCACCTACACCTTCCAAAGGAGTGGCATTCCATAGTGGCTTTGGTGATAATTAGATACTGAAGAAATGTTCAGCCAGAAATTATGGCAGCTAGAGAAAAGAACTATCCTCATCCCATTCTTCAAATCAGAGATTTACATGCATTTAAGAAGGACAATAGTAACAGAAAGGATGGGCAACAGCCGGGTTTCGATACCTGGCATGCCATGTTGGCCCTGCACATGGGGCACACTGAGACAGTGATTGAGACTGGGCATGGTGATGTACACCTGTAATCCCAGCACTTGGGAGGCTGAAAACAGGAAAATCACTATGAGTCTGATCTACATAGCGAGACCCTGTACACCCTGTAGACCCTGTCCTAACTATAGAAAAAAAAGCTTGCCAGCTATGATACCAGTGACAGACACACCCAGGCAAGGCCCCCACTGGGCCACTCTAGAGAACATTTTTCCCTTCATTGGACACAAAGTGCTCAGGTGAACATGCAGCAGACCATTCTCTGGCCCCCTGTCCCACAGAGCAAGGACCACCTGCTTCTGCTTGTACCTGAGGATCGGTCCCCACAGATGGCACAGATGTGTTTAACCAGGGCCCCGGGACTGGTGGAGGGGTAGCTCATGTTGCTGATCCCAGGGAGCCCAGGTAGGGGCTTGACGTCCTCCGAACTGCTGATGCTGTTGACCACATTGAGCTGCAAGAGAAAAAAAAGCATGAAGCATCGCCAGAATACACCCAATCCCCAGGACCCTGAAGCACCTGGAAGAGACAAGCTGCACTTGAGGGAGTGATCTCCAAGTCCAGAGTATCTGAAACTGCCTACCTGGGAGACCAATTTCAGGCATGGGAAAAAAAAAAACACACACACACACACACACAAGAGGAATGAAAGCATTTCTAGATTTCTGCAACCTAAGCCACCTCGCACCCCAGCTCTCCGTCTCTCTGCTTTTGCTCATTTTGCTCAAATGTTATCTTTGAGCAAGAAGTGCATGCTGAGCCATACACCTCAGACAAAGTGAGCTGTGCATTTGTAAATTTTTTATTAACTCTTGCCTGCCAGTTCAGCAGCACTCTATGAGAGACAGCCCTCAGGCAAGAGGTTCTGCCTCTGAGAGTGCCTGACTAAAAAATGCAAATCCATGCATGAATCAATCAGTAGTCCTTCCCCAGTGCTGCCCATCCTAGGCATTGCACCATGCTCTAGAACACAAAGGCAAATAAAAATGCACACCAGGAATATACTCCAAGTACAGTGGAGAAGGACCTGTGCAACGGTCATTTCTGTAACCCAAGAAATTCTCGCCCAAATGCCTGAGTCCTGCAGTGGCACAAAGACTGGGTAGAAGACCTCAAAGTATCTATATTTTTTCTATACTACGGATTGCACCAGGGCTTTGTGCATATGAGGCAAATACTCTCCCACTAAACCATATCTCCAGTCCTTTTTATTGTTTATTTTGAGACAGGATCTATGTAGCCCAGGGGGTCGGCCTTGAACTTGTAACCTTCTTGCCTCAGTTTACTGAGAAGCTGGGATGACAGACATATGGCACCACACCTGGCTGTCAGATCATGTTTTCGAACTTGATTACAAGTGACATCATCTTCCCATGAAACTCTAAAGGCTGTGGAGCCCGAGACTGTGTGAGCTTCACCTTCCCAGTATGGATGCAGGCTGAGCATGTGGTGGGGAGCAGGAGATGTGATGGCTGAAGGGGCGAAGCTTGGTTAGCCCTGTCTGCATCCCTTGGCCCAGGTTACCAGTAGCTCCCCATCTGAGTATCTCCCAGGGCCTCTGGGGAAGTGAGCAAGGAGCTGCTGCCCATGGTTCTGTCTCTGCCTGAGAAAATAAGTTGTGTGAGTACAAGGCATCACCCAATCAGAGCTACTGAGTGTGCATGGGTCTTACAGAACATTCTTCTAGGTGCTGTGAAGGGAGACAGCCTAGGAGGCCAGCCCGTGCGACTTCACATCTTAGTGAGACCCTGACCCAACATGCAAAAAGAGAATTGGGAATGTAGGTCAGTGCAAATGGATTCTATCTCTGATACTTGGAGAGAGAGAGAGAGAGAGAGAGAGAGAGAGAGAGAGAGAGAGAGACCCTAGGAGAATGTCTTTCATTCATCATAAGCGTACAATCTCATCGAGCAAGCAAAGCGTGTACAAAATCTAAGAACACTTAAAAGCAAGTTCAGACAAAGGTGAGGAGAGTCTGCATGTGTGTGAGGCTCTAGGAGAGATGCCTGGAAAATACCCCAGGGCTGAAAGGAGGTCCACTGGCCTCCTCTGAATTTTGAATGGCTCTGCCTAACTGTGAGTGACTGATTCTCAATGGGAACCAAAGACAGTGTTTTCTTCTCCACTGAAGGACTTTGGGACAGAAGCAGCAGTCGATGAAACATAAACTACAATAGAACCCGAGTTACCTTCCTTCTACATTCCCTGGCTTTTCAATTCTCTAAGCAAATATGTCCTGAGCACAGCAGGTAGACAGAGGTTCAGGACCAAATACTTCAAGGGATACAAAAAAGAAAAGGTTCAGCCACCAGCACCCTGCTTTGAAACTGAAGTCACCAGGACTTTTTAAAGATTAAGCTGATTAATGGCTGAACACATGTGGTAGGAGAATCCCTCTTCCCCTTTGATGCAAGGCTAAGACAAGACACATGTAACCTGTGGCTGCTAGCTTGCTCGGGTCTAGTATAGAGCAGTGTTTCTCAACCCTGGTGCATATCTGAGAGCTCGGAGATCTGCTGCCTGGGCCCTCACCTGGGGACAATGGTTGAGTGGGTCCAAAAAAGGCTCCGGAGTTGGCATTCCTTCCAGTTCACCAGGTGGCACCAAGACATAGACCCAGTTCAGAACCATTAGGGCCGTGTCAATTCTGACAGCATGAATTCTGGGGATTGGATTTTCCTGAATGCTTCAAAGAGTAAAAATCAGCACTCGGGTCCACCTCATAAAATGGAAGCAGTGAGGTCAGAGGCACTTTTAGGTGACTGTGCCTCAGTTGCCCCAGTGCTTAGAAGGACAAAAAAAGTCAGAGATAAAGAGGAGACCACTATTTCCTCAAGAGGATTTTGCAGTGAGGCATGGTGGTACATGCTGGTAACCCCAGAGGTTCAGGAGTTCAAGGTCAACCTGGGAAACTTAGCAAGACCCTGTCCTAAAATGAAATTCTTTTAAAAAAGGACTTTGCCCTCTCATGCCCATCTCCAGAACGACTGCTCCACCACTCCTGGCCTACAACCATCACAGTGAGGGTTCTGTTGTTCCCATCTTCAGAAAGCTTGCTCAGTGTTAAGCAATTGTTTTTATGTTCCTGACAACCCCAGATGTTTTTCTAGAAGGGACACTGAGCCTTGAATTGGTTTGCTCATTTGTTCATTCAGAAGATACAGAAAGGAAGGTGATGGAGCACTTCCCCAAAGAACTGGGGCAGTGGGACAGTTTTGGAAGGACAAGTCAGGTACTGCTGAGCTCTGAGGGGGCTTCCTGAGGGAAGTGGCATTTGATCTGGGCTGGATAGCTTTCAGAACTGGGTGGGTCAGGGCACAGCACCTGCCTGGCAAATGAGAGGCCCTGGGTTTGATTCCTGGTACAAAAAAAAATGGGTAGGTATTAGATGCGCCATAGTAGGAAAAAGGCTTTACAAGCAAAGGCCTATAAGCAAGCCCAGATATTTGTGAAATAAACACGCCCAGCCGACAGCTGATAGATAAGGCTGAGAGGTGGGCTGTAGCAGAGCTCAGAGGCTCTGTAGCATGCTGGGAGGACGGATTTTGTGTGAGAGGCAATAAAGAGCCATAGCTGTTTTGAGGAATAAGGCCCTTGAAACTGCTCCATGAAGTTCAGGAGGCAGCAGCATGGGGAAAGATGGAAGGAGACACCCAAGGCTATTGCGCCTGCCGAGGTAGTAGCTCAGGCACCTGTACCTCGCCAGGTGTAATGGTTGGAGCTGGAATCCCAGGCTCCTCATCCTCATTCCTCCCTGCCTACATTGTCGCCCTGGCTGGCAGGAGATCCTCAGTTTTCTGCCCTGGCAACTTCCTGCCTGCTCTCCTGACTCAGGAAGCTCTGGAGGAGGAGCAGGGATGCTGGTCGGGAACTTCTCCTTAATCTGGGGCAAGCCCCTGTCCAGGACACTGCTGCTTCACGAGTCCAGACAGCAGTGGGACAGTGTGCTGAGATGAGTGGGCTGCTATTCTGTCCTCTGCCTATCTCACTGTCCGGCTTGGGGTTTGTGTGGGCCCAGAGCGATCGCACAGGAGATCAAAGACAGCCATTAACTGCCTGGCCCTGCAGGCCCCCAGCTGCGGCTGTCTTGTTCCATTAACAGCAGCTCTGCTGAAATAAGCGCTTTAGAGCCCGGACTCTCCAGGTGGTCTGACCTGCCAGCAGGCCAGCTGCTCCCCAGAACTGGATAGAAGCAACCGGCCGCTAGATCCTCCTCTCGCAGGCTCCGCTGGGACAGAACACTCTTCGGATGCCTCTGGAGCCATCGCAGAACACCAAGGCCTACATTTCTAGCTGTCATCAGCCCTAATGATTCTGTCCAGGGCCAGGCTGTAGGTGGGTGCTCTTGTTCCAGAACACAGAGTGGTACAGCAACTTCTTTAGTCTAGTTAGGGTCTTTGTCATAAGGAGTCATAGGCCTGGGCTCCAAACTGTCTAAAGCTGGCTCCTTCTAGCTCTGTGACCTTGACCAGGTCTCTTCTCTTAACAGTCTATGGTTTCTTATTTCTCATCTCTAGGCTAAATCAATGGTTCACAAACCTAAAGTGTGTGTGTGTGTGTGTGTGTGTGTGTGTGTGTGTGTCCTGAAAATGGAGAGGCTGAATTTCAGTCCCACCAACCCTGCCTATATTTGACATATGCATACAGGGCTTCCAAATATGTTTCCCTTTGAAGAAATAACTTCATGGCTTTGCTCCTTTATTAATCATCAGGTTAGCTAACTTCAAGTCTTTTCCAGCTCTAACATTTAGAATTTTTATTATCTAAGTATAAGCTATACAGATGCAAGCAGATCTGAGAGGGTACTAGTCTGGTTATCTATAAATACTTAGGCAGCAATCAGCAGGGACAGAACCCAAGTTCAGGCAGCAGCGGGGAGAGAGGTAGGAGGCCCAACCAGAGGCTGACCAGCAGACCAACACAGTTATACGTATGTGCACACACATTGCGAAAGCTTAGGCTACATCATTTTATCTAAAAGTGTATAAAAAATCTTCCTATGTACATATTTGTTGCTTTTGGAATTTCTCTTTCCCAGAGTAGAAACTGAAACACATGTGTGTGTCTCCAGGTGCCTAGCACTGGGCCTGGCTCAGTGACACCTATTGAAGTGAGCTTCTCTGGATTCTTTTGGTAACACAGCACAAGTAAATCAATGACTACCAAGGTGAATAATAATAATAATAATACCTGAGTACTATAGAGATTTATACACCTTGAGAAGTGCCTTTTCAAATGCACACCTCTTTTGACATTCATAAGCATTGCCCTAAGGTAGTCAGCGCAAGTATTTATTACCCCACAATAGAGAAAAGGAAACTTAAACAGAAACAAGTTCAAGTTGTTTGCAAAAGGTCACACGTTCCCTGCCCCCGCTGAACCAACTCAGTTCGGATTCAAGACTGAAAGCCCAACAAGGGCAGAAGGAGAGACTCCCGCAGCCCAGTGCCAGAGCCCAGGGTGGGAGGGTCTGCCTGCTGCCCACACCCACCCCGCATGCCCTCCTCTGTACACCCCAAAGCATACTCACCAGGTCACAGGAAAAGCATGTTTCTGTCACCAGTCCTGCTCAGGCCCAGCCCTGGACAAGGAAGGCAGGATGATGCATAGGAGTAGCCTCTCCTGCGTCCTCAGAGCCCGAGTCACCCTAGCGAACACAGGCCTTTGTCCTGGGCCGTCCGTTTAGTTGGACAAAGTTCTGCTGCTGCGCGGTTCGGGAGCCCAAGCCCAGAACACAGTTCAGTGTTGGGGCTGCTGAGCTTCGCCAGCACTTGGCAAGCTTAATATAGCTCCCAAAAGCTGAACTTGGCCTCAGCCTCTGCACACAGCCCAGTTGGCCAGGACCAAAGCTTTCAGCTGACCTTTCAACCCCGATCCCTCTGTACAGACATATGGTCCAGGAATAGCGTCCCTGCCACTCACACGGCCATGAAGATGAATTGACCAGCCAGGCTTGGCTCATTAGGACAGACACAGGCACGGTTGCTAAAAGCAGCCTGGGGGGATGGTGGCTTGCTCACTTCCTACCACCAGCCAGGCCTGGCTCTCTCCCCTCACCTTGTTTTATTTCTTCATAGACAGAACCGCTGCTCTTTGAAAGTATCTTGTTTATTCTTTAGGTTTTTGTCTGTTTCAGCTTCTACAAGAGTAAAGACTTTAGCTACCTTATTCAGTGTTTATTCCCCAAATTCAGGACAGTGTCAGGCAAACCAATTCATAATAGGTAGACATAGTTATTTACACGAATGCCAGACTCCTCTGCAAAACCACACTTTCCAGAAGGGCAGTAGTGTATCTTTCTGTTTCTCACTGCTGGCCTCGACTCTGCTCCCTGGAGTCGTTCACAGGAAAGGCGGTAAGCAAACCGCACCCATTCTGAAGGCTGCCCAGTCTGCATGTCTTAGTGTGGCCTTATTCTCCCAAAGGGTAAAGCAAATAAAATCAGGAGATCAGGAGTTCATAGGTCCTGCTTTGCTTCTCTTGGGCTCTCCTCCTACACCTGTGACAACACATATGATGCTGCATGCCGTTTATCTGGCATGAGGTGCCACCTCCCACATAGTACTCCCTGGGGAAGGGATTATAAGGAATTAGCACCATGATTTTGAAGGCTAAGAAGTCTCAAGCTCAGCAGAGGGAGTTGGAAAACGGAGCCTCAAGACTGCCATTGCTATAGTCTGAAGGCCAGCAGGCTCCAGACCTTTATTTCAGTTCAAAAGGCTTGGGGGGGAAATAACTTCCCAGGCCATAGGCCCTGAGGCAGGAGAGCTGTCTGTTGCCTCCCCAAGGATCGGCCCTTGAGTTCTGTTCTGACCTTTAGCTGATGGGCTGCTGCCCAGCCACGTCCAGGTGGGCAGTCTGCATTACTCAGGCTGCCCACTTTAATGTCCATCTCAGTCCCCAAACACCCTCGCAACAACAGCTAGAATAGTGCTTAACCAAATACCTGGGCATCCTGCAGCCCAGACGAGTTGACCATCAAAATGCCTACCAGGTCTGCCCTGGGCTGTGCTGGGGGCATTGTCTCTGAGGTCCCTCCCCCAGAAGAGAGGTTGCCTCTTTCCCAGTACTATCCATCTGGAATCAGTCATAGGGTTTCCATTGACAATGATGTGAGCAGAGGCTTCATTATGTTTTTAGGTTTGCTTCAGCCTTTCCCGCTCTGCTGACACACAAGAATAGTGTGCCCCAGTAGCTGCTGCTCCTTTAGTGTGATGTGAGGAGCAGACTTGTGCTAGCCCAGCCCAGTGCCGACCCCCACCCCCACCCCCACCAGAGCACAGCCACCCTAGCCCAATAAAGACCTGTGAATGGAAAGATAAAGATTCGCTTTTGTGAGCTTTGATGATTTGGGGGTCATTTCTTAACATATAATTCAAACCTACCTTTCAAATGCTATTTTAATTGGTATACATTTGTAATGCATAATAATCTCAATTATTATACAAGGAATTGGTATATACACAAAGCACATCTTGTAATTTTTTTGGGGGGTGGGGGATCATTTTATCGCAGCATTATCAGTATAATCTCTCCAAGAGGGGAAGAATGGCTTTCCTAGAAAGAGGAAAAGGACATCTGTCCATCCCACAAGCTCCAGAGGCGCTGCCCAAGGCACTGTGCACGTCTCTCCTTCCCTCCATCCAGCAGCAGGCTCTGGGAGCTAAGGTAAATGCCCCAACCTCCTAGCGTCTCAGAGATAGTATGTGCAGGGCACGAGTGGCCTGGCTCTGCATTTATCTATGGGCCTTACCTGCCCATTTTCTCTCTGGGGTGAAAGCTGGTGGGGAACATGACACTGCACTGTTTCAGTATTTCCTTTAACAAGAGCCATAATGAGCATCATTGTACCCATTACTAAATTGTGAAGGAGATGGACGACACAGTCAACCCGGGAGATGCAGAAACCACAGCCAGGGCTCAAGCATTGACACTACTAGGGAAGCTGCCCTTGCTCACAGTCTCAGCCTGAAGGCCTTGCAGGAGGGCAGTCTGCAGCAAGGTCCGGGCCCTTCCATGAGCGAGCACACAGCAAGTGGCTGAGTGGATTCGGAAGAGGAGCAACACCTACCTGAGAGCTAGGTGGTGCAACTAGATTCATTCCAGGAGGCGCTGCCAACGCCCCTGAGGGCGGGCCCATGGCAGAAGTGATGACGCGATAAGGAGAACCCAGGGCACTGAGGGGCGTCCCCACCGCACTCAGCGTCCGTGGGACGCTCACTGGGGTGCTCGTGTAGCTGGAGTGACTGTCCATAGGCTTCCCAGTGGATAAAGCCGCCGACGGGCTCATGGATGTGGAGCCAGCATGACACGGAGAGCCTGTAAGAAGAAGAGGGAGGTGACGGGAGTTGGGGAGGCCACGGTCCAGCCTGTCTTATTTCTGCACATCTATGAAGCTCAGAAGCTCATGCACACACAGATTTAGATAGATGAAGGAAGCAGAGGACAGAGAGAGAAGAGGGCCTTCTCTGGGACAGGAACACGCACTGGTGCTTTAGCTCTTTGGGACCCTGCCTACGCTCCACTCTAAAAGGAGGACCTATAGGAACTGCAACAAGGGCACGGCCCGCAAGTCACCGGGCTGGGGTGGCTATGGCCTGGACCACACAGACAGGAAGGTGAGTCCCACCACAACTCCTTGCATGGGGTGGAGTAAGCCCGTGTTGGCTGACCCAGGATTACCCACCCCAAACCCAGATTCCCTTGAAAACTGAGGCAGAGCTAAAATGCAACCTCTCCTATACAACGAACATGTGTCACTACACCAGAGGCTGGGGATTTGAAGAGAACACGGCTCTTGCCATGGAGGCTCCCACTGCAGGAGGATGAAGGTGGAGAAAGGGGCTGTTGTCACACACCTAGCTTCCCTTTCCTTTTAAAGCTTTTTGCCTGTAAGGGTCTTTTCCTGCCCCTGTCTACTGCACAGAGTTCATGAGCATGAAAGGAAAACGACATGGCATGGCTCGGCACAGCTCCACGACCACACAGGCTCTGGACGCTAGGAAGCCGGTGTAGAAGGGCTGCAGACGCACTTCTGCCTGCCAAGACGCATGCTGCGGCTGCAGGAGCCGGGGGACGGGATTCAGGGGCACACGGCAGCCTTGGCTGGGTGGTTGTCTGGGAATACTTTTCTCTGCTCAGTTGGACCCACGTTCCCCTGCAGCCAAGAAGTAAGCTGAGATGAAAGGAACATTCAAATCCCACAAGTAGAAGGTGGAGGATGCAGCAGGCCCCTGGATACATGCACGGGGCACCATGACAACCCCAAAGTCAGCTACACCAAGGGACATCCTGGCCCCAGCAGTGGAAGCAGAAGGCAAAGCAGGGGTCATGTCCAGGCCCTTCCGGATTTTCTAGAAGCATCCCTCTTCCAACTACTCTTGCACTTGCTGCTGAAAGCATGTTTTTCAAACTGGATCCCCTCGTTGGTTAAAGTAAGACTGTCCTTTTGCTCAATTTTGGCTTCTTGGCAGCATACAGAAGATAATCCTATTGAGTTTACATTGGAAAGTTCTGGATTTTTCCAGGAGTTTAGGTCATTTCTGGGTGAGTGCCAGGTAAAAAGTTTTTTAACCCTGAGTTACACCTGGCACGCTGAGGCAGTTATCGACTTTTGCCTGGATGAAACAGACTCCAGGGGGTAAAGTCCTTGTGAATGCGAAGTGCACATCTCGCCAGACCACACGAGGGCCACCCCTGTGGGCTGCTGCTCGCTCAGAACTCACACTACTCCAACCAGGCTTTGGAGAAGCCACTTTCAGCTCTGTGGCCTTCAGCCTGCCTCCTCAGGCACCTGGCCAACAAGACCACACAGCCTGGACAGCAGAACAGACATCTTAGGCAAGGAGGGAAAGGGTACAGAGTGCAGGCATTTCCTATAGTGCTTATATGTTTGCTATGGCAGACACTGCTAATCAAACCAGATCCAACACATTCAGGGTGGTATGGCAGTAGACAGACATTGCTGGTCAATCACAGAATTTTTAGTCACGACAGCTAGACAAAGCCTTAGGCCTCATAGCCCTCAGCCCAGGCTCCAAGCATGTGTATTTGGGGTTGGCACATGATGGGAACCTGCTTGTCCTTCCAGGCCTACAGACCTCTCCTGGGGAAAAGGATCAACACAGACAGGCATGGATGCCACCAGATGGGAGGGTGTTGCTACAGGTGCTGGACAGCTGTGGCTTTGGGGACCTGTGTGTGCCACATGATAGCCAGACTGCCCATGCTATTAAGAAACAGCCTCTTGGCATGGATAGTGACAGGGCCACAAAGGGGGGAAGAAACAAGAGTTGGGCTTGAGGCTACAGAATAAAAAAATATAGGGAGGGAGAGAGACAGGGAGGGAGGGAAGGAGGAAGGGAGGAAGGGAAGGGGGGAGGAAGGGAAAGGAAGAGAAGGGCACAGAAGGAGGGTGCATGCAATATGCTTTCCAAAAGAAAAGAGTTATGAACCTTAGGGTTTCCACTGGCAAAGCAGTCTAACAACCACAATGGAGCACTGCCTCAGTCACTTTCTGTATCACTGGGCCGCAATACCTAAGATCTTCAATTTAAAGGAGCAGAGGTCTTGGCTCACATTTTAGAAGTTTCAGTTCTTGCCTGGTCAGCGGCACGGTGGAAGGGCCTGGTCAGAGGAAAGCTGTGCACCTCCTAGCAGTCAGGAAGCAGAGAGTGAAGCAAGGCACCCTGAAGGGAGCACCACCCTTCTAGGTCAAGCCCCACCTCCTAACAGCAAGTCAGAGACAGCACCCCCTCGGTCTAATTCCCTTCCCAAAGCCCTGCTTATGGGCACATGAGCCTCTCTGGGGACATCTAGACATAAATCATAAGAGCAGCCCATTCTGTGTGGCACCATGGATCCTGGGTAGCCAGTATGACTGAACAGACACAAAGAAATCAGGCACAAAATACCTGGCTGGGGATGCTGCCCCATCTTCACAGGCCTACCGTAAGCCAGACTCCACCACCCCCAGATATGGGCCAGAGCATGTCAGCCATGTGCCCGCCTGTCAGGTTCACTCGTCATCACCACACTGGAAAGGCTCTCTCGAGCCTTTGGGAGACATCAGTGGGTGCTAAGTGAGGTGTTAAGAATCGATGCAGGGAGCAACCAGCTTTCTTCAGGTTCTGAGGGAGAGCAGCACATATGAGACCTAAGATGGGTGGTAAGACAAGGAAATAGCAAAAAGCTAGTGGGCAAGAATCCAAAACCCAGAGAGCAAGGACAACTATGTCAAAATATCAGAAAACCTGTCCCCCCAAACTTCCAGGATGAATCCAGTCAAGAGCACATGGGGCCTGTGAGATAGCTCAGTGGACTAAAGTGCCTGCTCATGCAAGGTCAGGCAAGCACAGGGACCACATGCAGTGCCAGCCTCACCTCCAGGGCAGGTTGAGCCAGCCAGAGTCTGGGCTGGTGGTACATGTCTGGAATCTCAGCACTGGGGAGGCTGAAGGCAAGAGGATCACCACAAATTTGAGCTGAGTAGTGAGATCCTGCAACAACCAAATATGCTTAAAAAAAAAAAAGAAAGAAAGAAAAGAGCACATGATGCCAACCTCAATAACATTATCTAAAGATCATCTTTTTTTTTTAAATGTATTTGGAACAGGATCTCACAATGCAGCTCAGACTTGTAGGGATCCTCCTGTTTTCAGCCTCCCCCATGCTGAGACTATGGGTGTGCACTACCACTCCCGATCTCGGTGACCTGCTCAGTGCACCCCAGGGACAAGGACAGTGCAGCATGTGGTTCCAGGGATCAAACTCCAGTCCCTGAGCTTGCCTAAGCAGGCACTTAGCCCCCTATACGATCTTTCTGGCCTATAAATCATCTTCCTAATGATAGTTATTTAAGCTTTTTAAAAAACAATACACTGAAGTCAGGTGATATCATAGTCCTTTTAATCTTAGCTCTTGGGGAAGCTGAGGCAGGCGGATCGCAAGTTCAAGCTCAGCTTGGGCAACTTAGCAACATAGTAGGTCCCTGTCTCAAAATAAAAAAATAAAATGACCAGGAACATAGCTCAGTGTAAGGGTCACTATACTATGAAAATAATAATAGTAATAAAAATAACAATAATAAATTGATTTCAGAAAAAAATCAAATATAGGAGACCTATTCTACATCAAATATGATGAAAATTTGTATGCAAGTGAACTATGTTTAAGAAACACTAATCTTGAAGAGAAGAAGGGGACTGGGGAAAAAAGAATCCAGGTATACTATGTACAGATGCAAATTCCCTTGATGAATGTGATCATTATGTATATCTAAAATGTATCAATAGGCTGGGAGGATGGCTCAGTGGAATAAGTACTTGCCTGACATAGTGCAAGGGCCTGAGTTCAATCCCGGTTCCACAAAAAATAAATAAATAAATAAAATAAAACAAAATAAAATGTATTAATAAAAATAATTTTTCAAAGGAGAAATACAGATGTTTACAGAAACATAGAAACATGTACTTCAAAGAATTTGTGTCACTCCAAAAATAAAATAACAAGAAAATTTGAAATTTAAAATATATTATTGTGCTATTACTATTAATGATTATCAGGCAATTTGACTATTCATTTTAGGGCTGAGAATAGTACATTGATGATTTAGAGTAAAATAGAGAATTCTAGCTTGATTTTCAATGGTCTTAAAAATATGATTTGTTTCTGCTGAGTCAATGACCCACAGGAGACAGGTTATCTTGGAACCACATCTTGCAAAATAAAATACCATTCAAAGAGACACAGCAAAGGCTGAGGCAGGAGGATCCTTTGAACCTATGAGTTCAAGACCACCTGGGCACTGTGACAACACAGTGTCTCAAAAAGTTGCAATAAAATAAAAATCAAAGAGAAAATGTACCATACACAAATGGGTTTGCTATTTTGCTTCTCACAGTGGCTCACGAGTTCCTAGAAATAATTATCTCTGCTTTCAGAAATATGGAGGACAATGACTCTCACAAGAAAAGATTTCACAGTGGAAATTCAACTCATTCTCACAGATTCTCAGCACACCTGCCTGATATTTTCTTCACCCTCTCCCACTTCATCTTGTTCTCACAGCCATAGATAAAACTACAGCCATCACCAAAGGGCAGCACAGGCTTTCCAGAGACTAGATTATGTCTTGTTTCTTTTTCTTCCTCACAAACTCTTTGCTTAAGCTTTGAAGAAGCATGGAAGAAAGGGGCAGATTTCTCTTCCACACCAGCCAGGAGAAGATGCAGAGCGACCTGAGGTACAGTCTGCCTAGCCCTCTGTCCAAAGCATGCCCACCCTGAAGTCCACTTTCTCTCTAACGCTTTCACTTTGGGCCTCTACTAGGCTTCGAGTGCATATGTCCCTCTGAAAATCATTTTGAAGCTTAAATCCCAAGGATATGGAGTTGAAAAGTGGGAGGTGCGCAGGCCATTAGGACTTTTCCCTCATGAATAGAATTAATATTCCCATAAAACTAGCTTCAAAGAGCTACCTGGTTATGTTGAGCTGTTGGGGACTCGGGTCAACAATTTCTGACATTGCCAGTTAAGCGGAAGAC
>NDGN011097075.1:0-12896 GCA_002564285.1 Tympanoctomys barrerae | reverse complement strand
TGCAATGTGTTAATTATTGAAACTGTCCTACCAATTTGAGTTGCAACTGTCTCATTGCTATTTATCAATAAAATTATGGGAAAAAACTTTTAAAAATAAATAAATACGTTGTTAATTTTAAAAAAAGACAATGTCTAATGAAAGTGACTCGTTCTTTAATTATAGATGTAGGTAGTAAAATACAATAGTGTAAACAGAATCTGTCTGTGACTTTGTCACCAATACAAATCAGATGTTTATATCATAGTACTTGATGTAGTTATCTTTAAGTATCATACTTATCACTTCAATATCATGCTTATTAGATCTGCTATTAGATCTTGTTATTAATGCATGAATAAGGAAGCATAAGTTTTATAATACTACAAATCTCTTTTTAATTTTTAATTTTTTCTGTATTTTAGGGAAAGGTCTACAGGGTGTTCAGGATCTCACTACTACATCAGATTCTTAGTGATCTTCCTGTTTACTGTCTCCCAAGAGTTGGGATGACAGGCACCTGCCACCACACCCAGTCTCAGTTGCCATCTCAGCATGTCCCTGTGGTGGGGCTGGCACAGCAGGCCGAGGGATTGAATCCCCAACCTCTACAGCTGCTCGCAGGCACTTTACTCTTTGAGCTATTTTTTTTTTCCCGGAACCAGGGATTGAACTCAGGCCCTTTCACTTGCCAGGTAAGCGCTTATTCCACTGAGCCATCTCCCCGGCCCCTTCTGCTGAGCTATTTTGCTGGCCATACAAAACTCTTTTAAAAATACTTAATAATCAATTTCTCTATAGTTGGTTTCCTTTGTAATCCTGATTTTATTATGCATTTAAAAACATTGCTTAAGGAAGTCCATAGGCTCCACTACATGTGTGCAGGTGCACGCACCCGTGCGCGTGCACACACGCACACACACACACACACACACACAAATTCATATATAGTATTTTCTATACTCAGCCCCATAATATATGCTATGCTACACAGAAAAGTATCAGATATTTGATATACCAAAAATAGTTATCTCAACATTGTTTTAATTATCTAAAATCATTGGTGTCACCAAAATGCAATTGGTATAAATTATAGTATATAAACTTGAGCATGAAAAAAGTCTAATTATCTTTTTCATAAGTTATTTGCTATTATGACATCTTTCCATTAGGAAGAAGCCTAATGTTCAGGTTGATTTAACTTCATACAGGGGAAGGACTGTAGTGTCCAAACAAGTGGTACATGCTTTGTCTGTCCATTTATTCTACTTTGACACCTTTTTCTCTGCCTGTTATGAATCCCTGAAACCCAGATAACCACTAGATTGTTCCTGGAGTTGTCTCTATCTGACCTCTGGGCCTTGTCAGGTGTGTGGGAGTATTAGTCAGCTTTGTATTTCTGTAATAAATGCAGATATAAATCAGTACAGAGATAAATCACTTTACAAAAAGGAAGGAAAGATTTTTGCTCATGGTTTCAGTTGCTGGTCAGTTGACCTTTTTGCCTTTGGACCTGGGTAAGGCAGTGCATCTTGGCGAGAGTGTATAATAAAGAAGGCTACTCATCTGAAGATAGCCAAGGATCAAAGAGTCAAAGAGGAGGGACCTGCATCCCCAAAACTCTTTTAAGTGCATGCCCCACGACCTTTAACTATCTTCCACTGAGTCCCACTTCTCAAAGGTTCAGTAGTCCCCCCATTAGAGCCACAGGCTGGTGGCCAAGCACTTAATGCATGGCTCTGTTCACACCATCCTTGGATCTTAGACCTTTTCTATGCTAGGCTCATCTTCCCAGAAGTGTCACATACCTATTTCTACTCTCTGTCTCATCTTTTTCCAGGACACAGCCAGAATCAGGGCACAGCTTTCATTTTCTCTCAGAGACATCAAACATATCTGGAATTTTGCCATTCCCCACTCTTAGAATCAGATCCACCAGAGCATTGACTTAGGGAATAATGAGATTAAATGTCTGTTTTCTCAGCTATATTCTAGTGTCTATATTTCTTACTTCCCTGCTTCTCCTCACATATGTCTAATTGGAAAACACTTTCTAGACTGGGAGGCAAGGAAAGTTTGCTTCTACTTTTTCTAGGTTTAGCTCCCAACCAAACACAAAAGTAATAGTTTCCAACATTCAAAAGCTTGACTCTGTGTCTCTTCCTCCCTGAAGCAATCACTGTCTCTCAGCTTGAATGGGTTAATTTAGGAATTTAGGAAAGAGTCAAAGAGTTCACAGGAAATACCAGGGAAAATATAAAAGTTTCAATATTTTTCACCACAAAAATATAAATTTACATACCTAACACATGAACTTAGTTGAAAGAAGTATATATTCTCATTCTCAATGAAAAATTCCATAAATGAATATAAACTAACCAAGGTGTGATAAAAAGTAGATGCTATCTCAAAAAGACTCACTCACTAGTTAAGTGATCTATTGTTGTGTACCACATTCAGTTTATTGGAAATCAATAAAGGGAGCCTATACAATACAAATTGCTCCCAGTCTTCTTGTAATAAACTCTCTCTGAGTTTTCAGGTTGTAGCAGTTTTTCCTGTGTTTACAACACACTGAGTAAGCATGTATCTGAACTCAGAGACAATTATATAGACTAAGATGCTGAAGGTGAAGCAATGACTAGAAAAGTTTTGGGATTATGTTATGAATGTTTAAGTACAGTGGAACCTTGTTTTACAAATGCATTTCTTTCCAAACAATTTGCCTTGAAAACAGAAGTGTTTGGCAAAAAATTTGTTTGTGTTTGCAAATTGCATCAGGTGACAAACAATCCCAGCCATCTTTCCCAAAATCATAGAATAAATTAAGTTCATGAACTGACACCTCTGTATTTTTTACCTAGTCTAATGTCTTGACATCTTATATAACCCTTTTGTCTTGGGAAAGACTATCCTTCTTGGGTTAACCAATTCTTAGAGATAGAAAAAGGTCTAACTAGGAATATACAGTCTGTTGTTCAACCCTCTTTCATATTTACATTCATGGTTGCTCCTATCATACAGAAGAACACAAAACAGGGGATCAGAGGAAGCTGAAATAAGATGGGTCTTCCCCAGCAGAAGATATGAAGCCACATCTGTGGGGTGGAAGGATAGCAAAGGCTTGGCGTTGCTGCTCAGTCTCCTCTACCTGGGCTGGCAGAGTGGGTCAGCACAGGAGCATTGGCCATCTCAGAACCAAGGCAGAGATTCTAGCTTTCCTGCTGTGGAAAGAAGGGGTCAGGGTGGGATTAAGGATTTTGTTTAGGTCTTCATCTAAAGCAAGCTAAGACACTGGGCCAGAGAATCACAATTTTCTTCACCACTGATGGCTAATCTTCCTTCATGGCACAGAGCTCATGGAGAGCAGAAACCAAGCTTTACTCATTCTATAACCCATCTCCCTACCTAGACACTAGCACATAGGCAGAGCCAGTAAGACTCAGTCTCTGGTGTCTCTTTGTGTGAGATTCCTGGCCCACACTGGAAATGCAATATCCCATTTCATCTTCACTAAAAGCCCCTGAGACAGAAACAAACTACAGAGAGAACAAGCATGTTGCCTAAGGTTACACACCTGGTAAGTGGCAGAGCCAAGATTTGAATCAGGAGCAGCTAACTCCCAAGATTTGCTCCTAAACACCTGCAGTGCAGAAGAGACTGAGCAGCAGGGGATGGTTCTCTAGATGTCCGTGCAGCTGTGTCTCCAGTTGCTGTCAACTGTAGGATAATCCCAAGGCTGTAAGCCTGCCAGGATTTCTGGGTGAGGTAATATAAAGAGATGAAAGCCTAAGAGCATGTGGTCAAATAACATATCCTGAAAAAGTTGTATTTGTATTTACTAGCCCCTTTTCCATAGGGCCCCAAGAACCATGCATGTCCAGGAACAAGAAAACATACACAAATACTAACAGCCAAATAGTATGTGACCCCAAGTTCACTAGAGTTTCTTAGGTTTGAGTTTACTCATGTGTAAAATAATGGGTCCAGGATTCTCCTTCTGTGACTGCAACTAATAATATTTTAATATATGATTTGCAGGTGCCAACATGTTTGCAGCAAAGCCTGGGCATCTGCATTTCAGATACTCAGAGTGAGTCTAAGGTTCAGTCTCATCTGAGTGATCTCATTCCTTTCCTGGCTATATTGCCTATTTTTGGGGATGAAGTTCTTGAATGTTACCAGATGGATTCAGGGTGCTACGAAATGTTTAAGAAATATTGCACTAAGTCTGGGGATAGGGATGAGAAAATGCCTCTGGAGAAAGTGATAGTACTAATTTATCTTATGAGTAGCAAGAAAAGTGGTAATGTTTATAGTGGACATCTATTTCTTTTGCCTGGAAACTATTCATTTTCCTAGTTTAGAAAATAGTACTTTTACATTACTGTAAGAGACCACTCCATTCCTTACTCCTTACCATGTGTTTTGAGTGGAATTGGACCTACCTGAGTCCTGACCTCAGAGGTCAGCATGAGTTCTCATTGCTTGACTACCCTGGGTTGTCAGGAGCCCCAAATCAAACAAATGGGACTCAATTCTAGTGCTATCATTGACTTGGGTGCAGGCTGGGTCACTGTCATCACAGAACTATTGATGATCCTCTTCCTTTCCTGCAAGGAAGAATTTTGTGTACCATAGAGAAAATAAGGCTGACTCACAGGTGACAGACATTAAAAATAAGCCTCTAATAATATAAACTTTAATGGTTTTTTTAAAATGACAGGTTTTGTTATATCAAGATAGAATTTCTGGACCAGCCAAATAGTTCAGTGGATGAATGCACCTGCTTAGGCAGATGTAGGGACTAGTGTTCCATTCCCCACATGCCATGCAGGCCCTGCCCCCAGAGGACACTGAGACAGCGATTGAGACTGGGCATGGTGGTGCACACCTGTAATTCCAGTGCTTGTGAGGCTGAAAACAGAAGGATCACTATGAGTCAGATCTGCGCATTGAAACCTTGTAGACCCTGTAGACCTTGTACTAAATAAAAAAAAAAAAGAATTTCTGTCAATGAATGGTATCATGTTTATATTTGATGAAAGGCTTACAGAATGTGAGAAGGTATTTATAATGTCAAAACAAAAGAGGAGGAACCACAACCAATATCTTTGAGGATATGTAAGAAACTCCCATGATTCAAGCAGGAAAAAAAAAGGCAGATTTTGGCATTATATGAATAGGAAATTTATAGAAAAGAAAACTTCAAAAGCTAACAAATTATGCTGGGTATCTCAGAATCAGTATAAATGAGTTCAAATTAAACCAATTAAATGTTACTTTATACCCATGAAATGACAAATATTAGGAAGCTAGAAATTGCCAACAAGAGGCAAAGTGGGAATATGGCTCTTCCCCTCAGAATGGGGGTAGAGCATGTCAATTGCTAAGGCATTTGGGGGAGTAACTGGGCCCACATTGGTTAAGATAGCATTTCATCAGCCACAAACCAAGTGATCTGCCAATGGTGTCCCAGGGTCTATATACTAGTGTATTTCTTTTCCAGGTCCACAGAAGGATATGTAAAAAGTTTTTCATAAAGGTGAATGTCTCTAGTAATAGGAAGTTTGGATATCACTGAGAAAAGGGAATAGGAAAATGTGGTGAAATCTCTCTAATTATTATGTAGTACCTGAGAAAGAGAGGGAGAGAGACTAACAAAGAGAGAAAATGACAGAATTAGATCAATATCACTTACAGAAATTAAAAATATATACACAAATAATGATATATATATATAATTTATATAATATATATCCCAATGAGATTCCTGCTCCCATGAGTGTTAAGTTATAAAAACCAACAAATGCAAATTGCATAATTTAGACACATGCAATAAGGGAAAATCAACAAAAACAAATCCCAAGTATTAAGAGAAAGACTAACAAGAGAAAATACTTTGCATAGGTGATCAGAAAAGGCTTCTTCAAGGTACTTGATATTTTTTATATGCAAGCTGAGGTGTGACCACAGAACAAATTTGAGTAAATATTTCTGGGAAAGTAGAAGTAAAGCTGGGAGTAAAGAATAGAATGCTTAAGAAACTGTAAGAAGCCAGCATGACAGTGAGCCAAGAATGAACGAGCCCTTTCTTGAACATTTCTGAGTTGCAGGATGGTATGGTAAAGGTTTGATATAAAAATCAGGACATCCAGAGTATAGAATTAGAGGACTTTTGAGCAAGGCCAGGCAGCAAAACATTCCTGTGGTTGCTTTGTGGTGGTGCCACATATCTAACCTCAGATTTACAACCCATCCTCTTTAGTGAGCACATTCATTCTAAGAAGGAAGCAAGATGCCTTTTAGGTAAATCTTTTTTCATTTTTGTAAGAATCAGAATATATATTTCAGAAGCAGGTCTGCGACTTTTATATGAGGCCCTCATAGTGGATTGTGGTATCACACTGCCTAGGAAATTCACTTCTTCACAATCAGTAGTCTGAAGAAATGGATGTTGTATGGGTCAGTGAAGGAAGAGTTCAAACACTGGGATCAGTCAGTCTGTTCTCTTCATGATGGTGGTGGCTGATGCTCATGAGATGCTCAGTTACGGAGGAATAACTATTATACTTCATTCAAAGATGAGATTTGAATGACAGTGGTATGATGTAGTGTAGCTGTTTCTATTCCTTTTTAATCATTCATAAATGACAGAGAGAGAGAGAGAGAGAGAGAGAGAGAGAGAGAGAGAGAAAGAGAAAGAGAGACCAAAGCAACACAGAACTGTAAGGAACATAAACAGAGGAAATATATCAAAATGTTATCAGGAGTTAGAGAGAGAAGTGAAATTTTTTAAAAAAAATGTTATGTATTATCCAACATGCTGTACGAATTCTACATATATTTATGGAATTTCTTATTTTCTGTTTTTCATATAATTTCCTTTAACATTAATTATTTTAAAAATTAAAAGAAGATATTTATAAAAAGAAAAAACACTTAAAATACAATGTTTCCTTTTTTTAAAGGATGAACTTATGTTTGGATAGATAGACCTATAGCACAGAGAAAGGTGGATGAATTAGTAATTTCTGGACTCAAATACATATAAGAAGTAAAGGTCTGCTCTTGCATCTGGAGAGTCTGTAGTCCTGGGAGAGAGGTGGGCCTCCCCAAAGAGGCAGCAAAGAGACGCCAGGGGGAAAAGGGCCCCTGACGTTTCCTACAACAAGGAGACTGAATTATTCAGACAGAATAGGAGCATCCAGGTTTTCTCGTTAACTTCTAATAATGAAACAGCTCTGGTGGGCCGGGTTATGCCCTTGGGGCTGAGTTATGATATAAAAAGGGAGACAAAACTTCTCTCTTTGTAGGGTTTATGTTCTAGAAAGAGTGAGAATATAGCCAGTATTTTACATCAAATGCTGTTCTTCACCCCTTACATACACTAGCTCTTTCAAACCTGCTGACAGCCTTATGAGCTCCTCACTTTTTGTAATACATCCATCAACAGATGAATGGAAAATAAAATATGGTATTTATGCCCCATGGAGCACTTCTTGGACATAAAGATGGATATGTTTGAGTCACTTGTTGAAGAATATATGTACCTTGAGACAATAATGTGAAATAAAAAAAAATCAGACACACAAGCCCAAATACCACATGGACTCTCTTACATGAGAAACTCAAAGTATAAATAATTTAAGATCAGAATAAAAGATAACAAACTAGGTGACAGGTCTTTTACAAATGGATATATCATTTCCCCAAGATGGATGTATTGAAATTATGTATTAAAGTTTTAGAAATAAAAAATTACAAAGCTTTAGAAATTAAAAAGACACTAAGAAAGATGCTAAAGCACCATCAAGTTAACTAGTCAAGGGCTTCTTAGTAATCCACAATACTGTGATGAGAACCTATGTGGGCTGCCTCTAGAGTTAGTGAGCAAGGAAACTAATTAAGCTTCCTAAGAATGGGGAACATGGTCTTTCAGTTACATGAAATTTCAATTGCATGAAGAATTGCTAGGTAATTAAATTGACCAGGTGGACACATAATCATTCTTACTTTCCTTCAAAATCCAGTAGAGAGGGGCCGGGGAGATGGCTCAGTGGAATAAGCACATCCCTGGCAGGTGCAAGGGCCTGAGTTCAATGCCCGGTTCTGAAAAAAAAAAAAAATCCAGCAGAGGAAGGTGAGTCTTAATTCAGACCAGGGATGGTATTACAAGGACAAAACAGACAAGGGAAAACCGGGCCCTGGACACTCAGCTGTATGTCAGAGATGGGAGATGAAAGAAAGGGGGAAATTGTAATGACTCCTTTCTCTCCTTCTCCTCAAAGTATCTTTTTGATAACCTCCTCAGGTCATTTTCTTAAAAGGCAATTATTACAAATTGGCACACTGCAAGTGCTACAGAATTAACCAGTTTTCACTGTTCCAAATTTGTACCCATGGTATACAATGTGCTTCCTAAAAGCAAGAAAGTGAGCCTGTTTTCAACAGAAGGACACAAATAGTAACACTACCCATTTATGAATGATTGATGCTAAGCAGAAAATGATTATAACAACTTTTATTATTCAAAAATCTTCGGGACAAAATAGGCAGTGATGTGACACTTTGGCTGTCCAAATGAGACCCATTCCAAACTATTGCATTGGATTTTGGGATAAAATAAATACAAGCTCTGTATCTTTGTTGGATTTGATGTGTTTGCAGTTGCATCTCCCTTGCAGCTGTCCCTGCTGCTTCTGCATGAGCCCTTGAAGTTGGTAAGCGGATCCTGGGGAATTCTGCTGCTGGGCCCTAGCACCAGGCTGAAGATCCTGCTGGAACTCCAGTGAGTTTTCCTCATGTGCTGCAAAGCCCGTCCATGGCTAACCTCCCTTCCACATCTTCCCCTCCACCTCTTCCCTCCCTCTGAAAATTCGCACTTCGTTGGTGGCCTGAGTCAGATTGTACCAGCGTGGCTTTGTGTTTTCAATTAAAATAGTTTCTTTAATCTTTACAGTAATTCAATTGTATGCGTTATCTATTGCTGCATTACAAATCACCCCAAAACTAAGGAGCTGGAACAAACCAAACGCTTATTATCTCAGAGTTTCTGGTGGAACAGGAATTTGGGAGTGCCTTTTGGGCGGCTCTGGGTGGAGATCTACCAGAAGGTTGCATTCAAGACTTGGAGGGCTGCACTTGGAGGCTGGGACTGCTTTGCTGTGGCTGTGGGTGTAGGGTCTGTATCAGGGTGGCACACTCACGTGGCTGTTGGAACAAATGTGCCACTTCCTCATAGGCCTGTGACAGGAAGCACTGATTGCTCAGCACATGAACTAATATATAAGGCTGTTTGAGTGTTCTTCCCTGAGCAGTACAGGGTGAGTGAAGGCAGACACCACGAGGCCTTTTAGGACTCTACCTCAGAAGCCACGTGGCATTATTTCTAGTTCATTTTAGCAGTTATGCCAGTCAGTCCCATTGTTGTAGGAGAGGACTCGAGCACCAAGAGTATTTAGAAGCATGGAGGTCATCTTGGAAGCTGACCCGGCACACCACATTGAACATCTGATTTAAAGATAATAGCAATAGAGAAATTAAACTGATCTGCATAAAAATGATAGGCAGCTAGCATGCTCTTTCCTATATGGTGGTGTAAATAATACAGTTTGAAAAAATACACTTTGATTTATTTGTGGATGAATTATATATTTTGAAGACAGTTAAAATTTTTATCAAAATTAATCATATTTTTATTTATGATCCCGTTTAATGCTTTTTTACCGGGTGTTGATCCTTAGGTGAGGCACGTTACTTACGCTTAATTGATGCAGTAATTCTATGAGGTTATTATTAGCCAGTCTTTACAGATAAGGAAACAGACTAAGAGTTTCCAGGCCACAGATGTGAAGCATCAGGTGCAAATAATTCACCAAAGGGAAAACTGAGCCAGAGAAACTGAGGTTCTTCTGAGGTCCACCGTGAGCCAATGGCTGAGTTAAGCTCCCTAAAATAGGGAACGCGGTCTTTCAATTACAGGGCAGTTTTCTTGTGGTCTTGTTCTCCTAAACAAATGACCAGCACTTTAGAAAGACATTTAATCTTTTGGAGTCTACTTAAAAAGGTATAACAGTAAGACTGGGTGTGGTGGCGTGCACCTGTAATCCCAACTCTTGGGAGGCT
Source organism: Tympanoctomys barrerae (assembly GCA_002564285.1). Classification (NCBI taxonomy): domain Eukaryota; kingdom Metazoa; phylum Chordata; class Mammalia; order Rodentia; family Octodontidae; genus Tympanoctomys; species Tympanoctomys barrerae. The sequence goes on along the minus strand of NDGN011097075.1, from coordinate 2,789 downwards.
GAACACAGGTGGATCACTGAGTCCAATCTACGTAATGAGACCCTGTAGACCCTGTCCTAAAAATATTAAATAAATAAATAAATAAAAGATAAAGCAGTAGAACTAATCCCACAGGGTGCCGTGGAGATTACATGCACAAATAAAGCACCAAGTGCCATGCGCTGTTCTTCCCAAGGACTTACCAGCTGGTTTTTTGCTCTTTCTAACACATCAGTTTGTGAGCAGGAAAGCTAATGCAAGCTATCAGTGACTATTGTAACGGCCAGAATGATGCCTTAGCCCTGTCCTGTGCTGGGCTCCATGTCACTTGCCTTAAGCAATCGATTGCACAGCTGGCAAAATATATAATGGACTAGTCAGCCTTTCTCTTTCTGTAGGGCCCAGTCTTTAAACTAAAATGAAATTTGCTTGTGTTTAAGGATGTGCTTAAGGTGATTCCAGATGACCCATGTTTTTCTATTTTCATAGTTACTTATTTATTTTGGTAAACATTATATTAGAAAAATATAACCAACAGAAAAACCACAGATTAAATAGATATTCTTGCTTAAGGTGAGGCTAAATTAAATTACTTTAAAAAATATTAAACTAATAAATAATAGAAACGATGGCATGTAATTATAAGAATTGTGGAGATGGATTAAAATTGTAGTTTAGGAGGCACTTTTTAAAAATACACTTCAAATATAAGTACAAGGCATTTATAGTTCACAAGAGCTTTGTTTATTTTGTTTTCATTGTTAGCCTTTTAATTTTACCAGCATTGGAGGTAGCCCAGCTACCTTCCTCTTAACTCGTTTTGTTCCATGCCTCCTCTTATTCTGATGTTGGCTTAGAAACTTTTTGTCTCTGTTTTTATTTGGATAATTTCTGCTGTTCCTTTAACTTTTGAATCATGCATGGTTCCCTCTAAGAAGAAAGAAACTTCTTGATGTTTTCCAATTTCACCTCCCAAGCACCCTTTATAGACTGTCAGACTTTATCCTTTGTGTGTGTGTGCAGGGTCTCATTATGTAGCTCTGGTTCCTAATGATCCTCCTGATTTCTGCCTCCCTAATGCTGGGATTACAGATGTGTGCTGTCACGCCCAGACTCCATCACAGACTCAGTGTGCCCGGAGGCAGGGCATGCAGTGCAGGAATTGAACCTGCACCCTACACTCACCCAAGCAAGCGGTTAGTCCATTGAGCTATATCACCAGTCCATTGAGCTATATCACCAGAAAGTGTATTCTTTTATTCCTCTCTCCCCTGATATTTCGGAGCTTCTTAATGTCAGAGCCACACCCCATTTTCCTTACATCCCCAGAACTGAGCACAGTGCTTGGCTTAGGGAAGGCACTTAATTATGTCTACCTAACAAGAGCTGTTTCCACACACTGCAAAAGCATGAAGAACAATGTTCCTTCTTGTTGGTCTCTTAAAACTTGATGTCTGTCCAGTGCGAATGGCAAGTCATGAAAGAGCTTTGTACTGTTCTGCTTTACTTATGAACCTAGTAGCTCTTAAATATTTCTCAGCATGCCAAATGTGGGTAAGGCACGAGATAAATATACTGAAGAAAGAGTAGCATGTGTTCAGGTTCTAAAAAGTACAAAGTTCCATTTATTGTAACTGGTAACCTGGTTTGAACCGGTAACTTTTAATTGGGACAAAATCCCCCCTGTATTCAAATGACTCCATCTGTGATGCTATTAAACATTGCCTAGCTCAGCAGAGCCCAGCCAAACTGCCACATTATCTCTTCTTCTGGACAATTAACATTTGATCCAGCAACTGATGAATGGTGAAACACACACAGACTATGGGACTCATTTGAAATGAAATGAGTATTAAATAAAACACAAGCTGGCAACTTCATTAAGGTCCTAAATAGCTTGCCAGGAATTGCTTTTCCCTCCAGTGTGATGAGTCATTGGACTATGAACTCTCTGTCAGGACAGAAAAGGATTCTGGGATGGTGACAAGATTTGAATTTTATCTTTTGGGTAGTGCTTTGGGCAAATCAGAGAACCTACTTAGACTTTAGTTTCACTCTAATTTAGGGGTTTGGAGTAGGTTCTCCCAGGGCCTTTCTAGCTATAATTATGCTTCCTTTACTTCATTTATTCATTTAATAATATATACTAATATATATTAAACACCTATTATGTGTTAGGCCCTGCTACTGTTACAGGTCTTTGTGGGTAACAATTAGCAAGATAATTAAGTCTGTTCTATTAGAATGCTTATGAAGGCTATACAAATGATTGTGAATGAGTATGCAAACAAGGATCTAAGTGAGGTTAAAGTACATGTTATAAAGAGCAGGGTGACACAGGCCTAGAGTGGTTCTAGAGGTCAGGAATGCTCCTCTGAGGAAAGGAGTTTTGAAAGGTGATATATTGAGGGGTAAGTAGGAGAAGATGAGTGAACAGGGTGGGTGAGGGGAGGACTAGCTGAGGTGGAGGGAAGCTGTGTGGAAGAGTTTGTGGACTTGCATGAGCTGAGGCTGGGGCAGCTAGCTGTGACCATAACATGTGGGACCGTGGAGAATGTAACCTCTTTCTGTGTTAAGAGGAAACCCTCAGTGGAAGTTATGTAACTGGAAATGGAAAGATGCACAGTAACCCTGCTGAAGGGAATTTTCTTCTTTCAAATCTTTACCCTCAAACTGTGGTTGGTAAAGTTACAACAGAGAACCTTTTGGATTAACATCTGCAAAAGGAATATTGCTATCTGAGACTTCTTTGCATTCCTGAGTGATTCCACATGCCTCATGGACCTCCCACACTTGCAAAAATTATATAT
>NDGN011097074.1:0-12087 GCA_002564285.1 Tympanoctomys barrerae | reverse complement strand
TCTGTCTCTGTCTCTGTCTCTCTTGTACATATACACAAACATATATATGCACTTTTTTTTTTTTTCGTGGAACTGAGGATTGAACTCAGACCCTACTGCTTGCCAGGGAAGTACTTATTCTACTGAGCCATCTCCCCAACCCCTACATGCATGTTTTAAATAAAGGTTATTTTTTTCAGAACAATTTTAATATGTTGAGGATAGTACATACAGTCCCTTAGCCTGAACACAGTTTCCCCTACTAATGCCCTTACTGTGGTACGGATGCTAGAGCTAGTGAACCAGTTCCAGTATATTATTGTGGTTGCTGCCCGTTCTGTACTCATGTTTTCTTAATTTCCCCCAGTAACCCTTTTCTATTCCAGGATTTCCTGCAGACTACCTTAGTTGTCTGTTCTCTTTGGCTCCTCTTGGCTCCAGCAGTTTCTTAAATAGTTTTTGGTTGTTATCAATAACATCCTCATCATCACGACATTGCTTTAGTGCATTATGCCGAGGAAGGAGGCCACTTTCTCTGCAGACATGCTCTCTGTAGTGGCTGACTTAATTCCTTCCTCCCTGATTCAGGCAGTGCTGTGAGGGAAAGCTGCCCACAGCCACAGATGCCAGTGCCAAGCCCTGTTGTGCCTCTGCTGTGGCCACACTCGTCTCCCACCACTGCTCGGACTGTGGTGTTTTGAAGATGCTGTTGATCATAGTGCGTGGAGGGCTTCTCATGCCAAACCTGGTGCATAGCCTGCCACACTGTCCCAAGAGGACCCAGAGGCCTGGAGTTACAGAGGACCAGAGTGGACACATCGCTTATCCTTGCGCCTGTGTGATGGACATATCTACAGCTTGTTGTGCTGCCACAGCTTATCGTGTGGGCAATTTTCCTGCTTCAGACGCTAATTGCTACAGCTTAGCATCCCAGTATGTCCTACTAAGGGTCTGTAAAACCCTTTTTGCTTTTAGTTTCTGTACCTAGATTGGCAACTGATTTTCTCATCATTTCAAATAGCTTTAACCTGAAGACTATGCAGATATATGCATGTGCATTTCCCAAGTCTGGCCAGAATTAGTAAAAAATGTTTATGTATTGGGGGTTCTTTTAGTAGAAGTATAGCTAGAATTTATTTTTTAAATTTTTATTTATTAGTAGATGTTTATGATACATAATGATTAATTTCATGTGGTTATTTGGCACATTTATATAACACATCTTTATTTTTTTATGTCCCCTTTCCACCTACCTTGCTTCCTGGTCCCCTTTCCATTTGCAAATCTCCCATTTCCTTTTTTATCCATTATTTTGCTCTTTACCTTATGTATATTTTAGATTCCTCATGAGAAAAACCATATAGTATTTAAGCTTGTGTGTCTGATTTATTTCACTTAGCAACATGTAGTAAATTTTAAGGGCTTCTTTGACATCTGAGCTCACTTTTAAAGAGTTTTTAAGGCTCTGTTGTTAGTAGTACACATTATTATCCTAAAATTTCCAGAACACTGGGTAAGACGTTGGATAGAGCCAAATAAAGAAAAGTCTACTGTGGATGGTTTCCTAGATTGACAGAGAGGAGAAGACGACACTGAACCTTGCCTCACAGCAGTGTGTCAATAGGGCCCACTGTTTTAGAACCATGTACTGAACAACATGTCAGGTTGGTATAATCATAGGCTTTGGAGCAAAACGGACCCAAGTCTGGAGCCAGCTTACACCACCTCCAGCTTTGCCCTCGGAGGACACGTGCTCCTTTTCAGGCCTCGTTTCCTCCCCTGTAAAATGGACTGTGGTGCGGGGGCATAGTGTGTGTGTGTGTGTGGCACGCTGGGGTGGGGGTGGCTTGGCGGTGGGAGGTGAAGAGCAGATGACAGCTGGTGCTCTGTAGACTGCACTTCTCAGCTGCGTCCTGGTGGTCCACTCTCACCCGCTCCACCTGGAGCCACTCTGTAGCGTGACTCCATATCAACACTATACCAGAAACTTTTTCTAAACTTGCCGTAAATCTGAAAGTTTAACACAAAGAAAACTCCTGAACTGTTTGCCTCAGTGCTTTCCCTACCAAGAACAGACATTTTCCTATGCCACCTTAACACTGCTACCAAAATTGGAAAACTGGCATCAATTCACCTTACGTCCTGTAAAGCAGAAGGACCCAGTTCAGCATCTCCTGTGCATTTCGTTGTCATGCCTCTTAGGGTCCTTGAGCCACCGTAGTTCTGGGTTTTTATCTTGACGTGTTTCAGTTTCAGCCCATGATTTGGAAAATGTCCCTTGTGTAAGGTTTCGTGTTTGCTTGGTCATCCTTGGACTCGGTGGTGCTTGGGTAGGAGTACCACAGCAGTGGTCTTCCTTCACATAGTAGCTCGTCAGCTGGCACACGACTTTAATCTGTCCTCTTACATAGGGTGTTCTCCTTGTGCCCAGCTAAGCTGGCATCTGCAAGGCTTCTCATCCTGAAAGCTATTCTTTGCCCATGTGAAATTAGTGAGTACATTGTGGGAGAGGCTTCTCAGTTCTGTAAATACAATGGTACCTCAGTACACAAACTGAAGTCTTTCTATTGTTCTGGTCATGAACAGAATCACATTTTCCCACCAGGTTCAATGTAATGCCTCGATTCTGTTCACTAATCAGTTTTCAACCAGAATTGTGAAATGAATTAAGTTCATGAACCAAGCTACCACTGTATTGTGTTTCTTTCCCAGTGTTGTTTTTTTGTGTTGTCTTGGGCCTGTGGTATCCACATTGTATTCAGCAGGTGTGACTCTGTGGCATCATTGTTGATCTTGATGCTCCCATGGTGCATTCACTAAGCTGGTCAGCGGGAACGTCCTTAGCTGGCTTCAGTCCCCTGATTTGGCCTCCCTTGGCTTTGAACACTTATTTTGGGGTTCAGTCAGATGATTTAGACTTGTGTTTACTTTATCTAATGCAGCCCCGCAGTCACTTGCTTCTACAAGAAATCCTGGCTCCTCACAGAGGAGAATGGTGCTTAGAAGCACAAATCTGGTGCTAAGCTTGTGTGCTGCTATTGGGCTTTTGCTGGGAGGAAGAAAGAACATCAGTGTGTGTGGCACACACTCATGCATGTGCACATCTGTGTTAGAAAATTCTATATTCTTCCAGCCCCGCCCCCTGGTGGGCTGAGCTGGCCCCCCCCCACGCATAAATAAAAAAATTAAAGAAAAAAAAAAAGAAAATTCTATATTCTTATGGAGACCTCCAGTTCTACCCCATTTGCCAGAAAAGGGTTAACTCATCTTTTCTTTATATTTATAACCCCATCTCTAAATTAAGAAACATCACTGATTACCTCTAACATACTGATTTAGTTTATTAGTCCCCCTGGATGTAACCAGCCTCCCAACTTGGAAACCATTGCTTCCCCAGAAGGATGCTCTATGCTTGGAGGGGTTTGTCTGTGAAACATTCATGTGCTGGTGTCTTGGTGCTTAGTGTGAGGATGTTGGAGGTGGGACCTTGAATAAGTGCAGCCTACTGGGAGGGTCCTAAATCAGTGGGGGGCAGACTCCTAACGGGAGTCTGGGAACCCAGGTTTTCTGAGGCTTTCTGGTTTTTGTTTTTAATCTGTATTTTAGGGAAGGGTCTACAGAGTGTTTAGGGTCTCTCTACCAGATCAGACTTGCAGTGATTCCCCTATTAACAGCCTGCCAAATGTTGGGATTACAGGTGCGCACAAGCATGCCTAGTCTCAATCGCCTGAGCGCATCCCAGGGGTTGGGCCAGCACAACAGGCCCAGGTATCGAACCCCTGGCCCCTGAGCCTGCTTGCAGGTGCTTTAATCCACTAAGCTACTTGGCGGCCCTTAGCTTACTGTTTTGAGGTGTGATTTCCTTTCCCATGTGGGCCCGCCATCTTGATACCACCTGAGCTAGACTTGTCTCTAAACCTTACAGAGTTAACCTGACTTGGGTATTGTTACAGTAATGAAAACAGCATAAGACAGAAAAATCGATCCTGAATAGTAGCCCAGCAACAACAACACTTAAGAATGCGAGAGTGGCGTTGGAATGGGGTTACAGGCAGAGGCTAAGAGAGTTTGGAGGGAGAGGTGAGAAGAAGCCTAGATGCTGTGCATGGGCTCAGAAGACAGGTGAACCAGTCTTCAATGACAGTGAGATTCTCTTAGAAATTAGACAGAATGCCACCTTTGTTATACTGGATAAAGAGCCTGGCTGTATAGTGCCCATGAGACCCAGTCCTAGCCCAGGCCCGGAGAGTGTGTGGGAGAGCTTCCGGCTACCCTGCACCAGTGGGACCTTCCGGGCCCAGCCCAGGCGCAGCGTGGGTGAGACCCTCTTCCACCCCCTTGGGACATGCCCCCCCACTCCGCAGCACCTCCCCCACCCCGCCCGCTGAGTAGGAGTTTCTGCCACATTCCGGGAACCCGCAGACACATAGTGCCCACGATCTAGGTAGCTACAGAAGACAGAAGATGAACAGTGCAGGACCAGTAAGGCTGTGCGACCATTTCCTAGGGAAATGAGCAGAAATTTTAATCCTCCAGACAGTGAGAAAAAGGCCCTGGGGCATCTCCAAAGTGCCCACACCTCACCTCACAGACCCAGATGATCTGGGGCACAGCTGTCTCCTGCAGCCTCGGGGTGTTCTAACAAATGGCTTCACTGCCTGAGCCCTTGGCTGCCTTGGGGTTCTAGCTTTCTCCAGAAGTGCTCTGCAGCCACTGAGCCACGATTCACACAGGCCCATGTATATCTCCTGCCAGCGCAGGCCTTGGCAGCCACGTGAGTTGATTTTGCAGGCACCGTGAATGCAAGAGTTACAGGGTCAGGGGGACTTGCGTGGATTTCAGAAGTAGGCCTCACCTTCGGAGTTGTGAGCCAGCCAGCAGCTGCCCACAGGCACCCTGCCTTGGCTTCAGAAGCAAGGGCTGTGCCGTAAGAGGCAAAGTTCAGCAGCCTAAAACAACGTTGGACAAGGCTGCTGGTAGACACGTAGAAGCCTACCTCCTCTCTCGCTGCAAGTGTGTCACAGAGTCAGCCCTGAAGAGAGTGGCCCCTGGGTGGCAGCTTGTGGGCTGTGCAGATGGAGCTACACCAAGGACTCCAGGAGGCAGGGAAGCCGCAGGGTCGGTGTGCATCACGGAGCGGCAGAATGGCTGCGCGAGCTGGGCTGCCCACGCTCACAGCAGCACGCGTGGGGAGACGCGGCCTGCAGCTTGAGAGCTGCTGGACGCACTGTGGCTTCCAGGCGACAGTAGTTCGGGTGTTCGCTCCTTTCTCTTTCTGTGTCTGTCTCTTGGAATGGAAGCGTGTATCCTGTGCCTGTCTACCTTTATAGCTTAGAGAAGTAGACAACCATTTTGTTAAAATTTTTATTTTTATTTGTATTTTGGGCACACATCAGCAGTATGTCTTGAGTCTAAAATGAAACTTTGGATTAATGAGCTAATCCATAGATTTGAATTAATGTCAAAAATGAGTTGAGGCATTGGAACTATTGGGCATTGCATGATTCTGTTTTTCTTTGGGAAAAGGCCATCAGCCTCAGGGACCAGTGGCTGAATGACGTGGTATGGATATGGTTTTAGAGTGTCCCCTCAAAAGTACATGAGGACTTCGGTCCCAACATGCAGTATTAATAGTGGAAGTTTTAGCTGACTGGTGTTTGGAGCTGGGTGTTTGGGAGTAATTAGGAATAGAAATGGTGGTTAGTGTGGCGCACTCGTGATGGACTCCCGGTGGCTTGATAAGAATGAGCTGCACCTTTACTCTCCTTGTCTCACTTGCCATGTGACGCCCTACGTTGCTCCACGGAGGAAGGCTGTCACTAGTTGAGACAGCCAGACCTTGGGCCTCTAGCACTAAGAGCCCACGTGGTACTGTAGTACGGGCAGCAGCTCCCCTCCTGGCCCCTGCACAGAGCCGCATTCCCGGTGCCAGTCCCATTCTGCTGCAGGGACACCTCCTGACCCTCCTCAGACTCCCACCTTGGGCACCTCGTGCCCTCTGAGAACTCACCTGCTCTGCTCAGCTTTAGGCCTTAGTTGCTGGGAGAAGGGTGAAGGACTCAGCTGTTTTTCATGGGGAACTGCAGGCCGCTTTTCTTGGTTTTCCGGGAGCCTTAGTGCTGCTTGGTTACTCTGCTGACGTCTGCCAGTTGGTCTCTTGGTCCTTGCATAGTTTTCAGGAACAGCCTTGGGGCTCTCAGGAGCCTCTGAGCAGCCTCGGACTTACAGAGTCAGAATAATCTTCACGCTATTTCTTGTATGTATTTACACTTCACTTTTAGCTCTTTAAAAAGTCCAGCTGTTTTATAACCATCATTTCCTTTTTCTAAAAAATGTGTTAAAAAAAAAAAAAGTACAAAGAACATAAGCACAGATTTACCAGTAAATAGAACAGTGTGAAGACACATGAGTGTATTCTTGTTTAGAACTTAACCTTAAACTTGGACTTGGGAAGTGGCATAAACTAGTGCGCCAAGTGACACAAAGCTGGACTTCACTCTGCCACACGCTTGAGGGAAAAGTGAAGCAAGCCCTTGTGGCTGTGGCTGTTTCCTGGCCCCACCTTAACAACACTCTGAAGGCACCCACTTTCTGAGTCACGAGATAGCCAGCAGCTGCCTACAGACAGCCCGACTCTGCTTAGATGCAAGGGCTTTGCCATAACAGTGTAAAATGATATTGGAAGAGGTTGCTGAGAGAAATGTATAAAACTCCTGGAGTCACTGCTCTGCATTGTATTTGTCTATTTGATACAGGTAAATACCCAGAAATGTCATTAACTGACTGACTGGCTATTTGTTATGATGCCTAGAGTGGCTAGTTGCCTTTTCTTCATTCTGTTTCTCTGGTCATTCTCTTGTACAGAACACATACACCAATGCAGATAAATTGCTAGAAGCAGCAGAGCAGCTGGCTCAGACTGGAGAATGTGACCCGGAAGAGATTTATCAGGCTGCCCATCAGCTCGAAGACCGGATACAAGATTTTGTTCGGCGTGTTGAACAGCGAAAGATCCTACTGGACATGTCAGTGTCATTTCACACCCACGTGAAAGAGGTAAGACATCAGGAGAAAAAGTATAATCCACATCTTTAAGCATGTTGGAATTTGAATTTGGTCAAAATGTGACAGTGCCCAAAAGGCAGCAAGTGGCGAGGTGTGGCCTACCAAGGGCGGCGCGTAGGGAGGGAGGGGGCTGCGCGTGGTGCTGGCCTGCTTCGTCACGTGAGTGCACACGTGCCTTTGCTAAGAGTGCTGTGAGCGGGGGAGTGGCAGGGGACAAGGGCAGTGGAGAGAATAGCAAACAGCAGGCGGCCCCTGCAGCTTCAGAGAGCCCATGTCCGTGTAGCAAAATCGGGGCTGCATGTTGTGGGCAGACCTGCAGGTGTTTTGCTGTGTGTGGCCTTCAAGTGGCGGAAGTCGTGATTGCCTTCTGGTGTTATCAGGCCACTCTCAGTGTGGCAAAAGCAAATATTGCATCATCTTGACCTTCAGTGTACTATGACCACTCTCCTTGGTGTACTTGCGAGTAAACTGTGCACTGTGAAGAGATGCGTGGCTTGAATCCTGAAAAATAAGTAGGTCCCAATCATCCCTACATATATGTGTGTCTATACTCGCATATACTATTCTTGATAGAATTGTAAAGTTACATTAAAGGAACTACTATGTAGCTTTTGACACAAAAGTATTTATAATAAAACTTAGCTTTTTCAGGGTGGTTACAGATTGAGATTGTCAGTTTACTGTATCTTTTCTCTTTTGAAAAACATTCTCTGCTTCACAAAAGGACCTCCACAAAGTATTATGATCATGATTAGCTCTTGTAAGTTGGAAATTTATAAAGGGCACTTCGGGGAATTAGGGATTAGAAAAGCAGCACACTTCATACTTTCTCTACTCCTACTAGTGCTATAACTAGAAAGGACTTCAGATACTTACTAAGAGACTGCTTTTTTCCACGGATACACAGTAAGTGCATTCTTCCTGGATAGTTTCTAGTTTGGGTGTGGGGGTCGCTGGTGGATTCCTCACCCAGCTTTGGTCATGGTGTCGTCACCTCCGCTCGCCCTGCCTCCCCGCAGCACTGCGCTTCAGGGTGGGTTTCTGAGGCACAGCGCTGCTGAGGCTGTCTCTCGTTCCTGCACCATTAATGACTGCTTTTCTACCAGGAGAACACCCTCCAGTGCTTTGTCAGCCTCATGATGTGATCGCACTTCTCCTTCCAACTGCTCTTCTGCTGACTCTTCTCTTCCAGCCCCCCACCTCCACCTCCCTCTGTGACAGTCAGGCAACTTTGAGGCCAGGACTCTGCCCTAGACAAGTTGTGGTTCTTCCTGATGCCATCTAGACTCTCTGCATAGGCCTGTTAGAGCACTCGTCGTGTTGCCTTAGGATTGTGGTGTTTTGCCGTTTCCAAGTAGTGTAGTATGTTCACATCTCTTAATTGTATGCATTTGCACACCCTAGCTTAAGGAGAGGAAAGAGGTTACAGGTGGTCTGCTTACTGCTAACAGAGACAGAGCAGGACAGGGGCACTGAAGAGCCTGGACCACCTGCAGGCAAGACTTCCAGGCACAGGTTCAGTCTTGTAGTCCTTCCTTTGGAACGTAGGAGGCCCTGTTGCCCTGGACAGCTCAAATGCTGTGGAGAGGCAGGAGGGACAACAAGCAGCCTGGTAGCCACATGCAGAAGGAGTTGGCAGCAAGCCAGGCAGATGAAGCCTCTGACCTGCAGCCCAGGGTGCTCTGTGCCATGGGCCTGGCACTGTGCTTCCACAGCTCAGCGTTCCAAGGTACAGATAGGACGCCCTTCCATAAGGTGCTCTCAGTGATTTAGGGCTTTTCATCTGCCATGTCGTGCTTTTCACAGTTGACGGCGGCTGGGAGATTGTTTTGTGGAAGTTGTTCTCCAGAGACACAGTTCCGGTTCCTTGTGTTTTGTTGGTGCAGTAGCACCAACATTCTGAAGGAAAACCCGTATAATAAAAGAATTGCAGGTGGCAGGCCACGGACTGTCATCTCACCACTGATATCCCCTCCAGGGACTGCTGTATGTGCGAATCTGCCGACCAGAGGCCCTTAAATGTGTGCGGAAGGCTACGCGCTGCTGCTCACAGCTAGCGGATGCGGAGTGCGTCTGGGCCCACCTTTGCAGACACTGTGAGCCTCCATCTGCTTCCTCGTGGGTGCCCCTCAAGGGCCGGGCCGGGGTGGACGGTGGCCCGCTGGGCAGAGGTAGCAGGATGTGCGTGTGCACGCAGGTGGGGACAGCCGCATGCCTGCTCTCCCATGGACTTTGGCAGCACAGCTCCTTCCCGCTCCCTTGCTGCTCCAGCCATTTGCTTGGGGGATTTGTCTTCTCTTGACTAGTCCCAGAATTGTCTCAGTGTTACACAAACACTGCTACACAAAAGCCCTAAAACTTCAAGAATACCTGATAGGTGTAAGAATGATTCCTTTAGGTGTTGTGTATTGAAATGGATTATTAGCTGAAAACTCAAAGAAGGTTAGAACAATTAGGTTAAAATGAAATTAAAAGTGAGACAATGACCAAGAAGAAGAAATCATGCTACCTTGATAGAAGTTTGCCCAAAGTTACTAACTTTATCAGTCTATCAAATTCCAAGGGCCAGCCAGATAGCTTAGGGGACTAAAGCGCCTGCTTAGGCAGAGCACAGTGGCCAGGGTTCGATCCATGCTGGCCCCACCCCCGGGGCATGCTGAGTGGGCAGTTGAGACGGGGTGTGGTGGTGTGCACCTGTAATCCCAGCGCTTGGGAGGCTGAAAGTAGGAGAATCAATTCGAGTTTGATCTACATAGTGAGATCTTGTAGACCCTGTACTAAATACAAAAAAATAAATAAGCATATCAAATTACCACACCGTTGCTAAAAGATATATTATCTGAATCCATTCTCAAGCAGGTGGTACATTTAAAAATACATGTACTGAGGAATTAGTTTATATATTACAAGCAAATACTAATGAAAAAATAAAAACGAAAAATATTACATACAGGAACTAGAAGCAAGGTCTTATTTAGGCAAGCCTATGAAGGTTTTTGTTACCTGTGCAAAACTCAGTGAATAGAAGTTACCCTTCCTAGCTATATTGTTCTGCAGTGATTCTGTTTCTTGCTGATTTGGAGCATGGTGTCACCAGCTTCAGGGCAGGGATTGTCACTGCGGGCTAACCCACTGGAAACCTGCCAGAGAAGGGGCAGGAGGAGCTAGGGTAGCCGGATAGTAGCCTGAGACTTCTGGCCCTGACCATCCTGCCTTGCAGACAGCAGAGAGGATACCTGTTGCTGGGAATCCAGGAGAGACTGTTCCCACAGAGAGGAAATGATTGGAAGCTTGGAGTTAGGCGTAGCAGGCGGTTGATGGCGACTTCAGCCTCAGCATCCCTCAAATCCAGATTCGGACACATTCTTCCTCTGAAAGAGGAACGAGCTGCTTCGCCTCCTTTCAGAAGGCTTCGACGCTGGTATTCCTCCTCCCCCCCTTTTTTCTCTGCCTAGTGTTTTAGGGTTTCTTGCTTTTTGGGCCTCTACATTTTGTTCTGGCCTCTCAGTCTTACCATTCTCTTCAGTGTTGCTTTTCAGTGTTTCTTCCCATCGGTTCTAGCTCTTCCGTGTCTGCCCCTGGTTACTGACCTCCTTTCCTTTAGAAGGCATGTTTGGATTGTGCATTTAGTCCCTCACTCTTTCACTCATTCATTCCAAAATGTCTGAAGAGGTGGCACCAGGATGAGAGGCCAGCCGTGCAGAGCAGGTCTGCGCTCCTGTGTGCCTGCATCTTAGGTTTTGGTTTCTTTCACTTGCTGGGCTTTGGATTCCTTGAGGCCCACGTCTCCCTTGGCCCTTCCTGCCTCACAGCCCACCGCGCAGACTGGGATGCTCAGCACAAAGCATTCCTGCCTTTTTCCTTTCTAGCTTGTGCTTCAGAAACTGAATGGTAGACTTACTGATTGGATGTTTTTATTTTCAAATAAAAAATATTAAAATAGTAAAAGCACAACTTTTCATTTATTCATATGCCTTCAACTGTATTCCCCAAATTAATTCCTGACTTAATTGATAACTACTTTGAAGTTTAGAGGTCATTTGAGGCAACCAGGTGGCGACATCCAGCTCTCTGCCAGAGCTTGAATTCAGTGGAATTGCTTCTGGAATTGATTCAATGGCCATGCATTGAGTTTTGTCCTCAGAAGCCATGTTTCCTGGGAGAGGTCACTCCATCTTGCATCAGGCTGCAGTTCTTGTTGGGTGAAGTAAAGAAGCCTCTTAGTTCTGCTTCTGCAAACTTAGGCGGAACTGGGACAAGTTTTTGTTTTGAGTAATGCCTAGGAAAAGAGAACCTTTCGTTATTCAGAAGTCGAAGAGAAAGGCCTCCCAGTTACTTGGAGATTGCCTTTTGTTTTGTTCACAGCCTGGCTTCATTTTTATGCCTAGCAGTTGGGCATCCAATCTGCCTTCTTCATGCCTACTCAGTTTCCCCAGGGAAGAGGGCAGGTGCCTTGCACGGGCCGAGCAGGCTGCTCGGGAGTGGAGCTGGCCTGGCTCCTGGGTGTGCAGGTGGAGCTCATTCAGCCGCTTTGCTTTTCTCTGTCTACACTGAGTTTGCTCCATAGTATGCTGACAGTGTGCCCAGAGTGCTCTCAAGCAGCAGCTGCAGAGGGACCCCAAGTTGTCCTAGCGAAACTGGAGGGCTCCCTGCCCTGTGGTGGTTAAACTAAAACAGAAAAACCCACGTGAAGGCACGCCGCACTCATGGTGTGCATTCCCTGCCCTTCAGTGAAGTCTCCTGATGATGGGTGTTGTAATGAATTGTACATGTGGTGATACAGCTTTACTAAGTATAATTCATGTAAACACCCACTTTTCAACATACAGATCCCCCAGAATTGCCCTGTCACCAGAAAGCTGTCCCATGTACACTCTTTTTTTTTTTTTTTGAAGGAAGGAAAAGTTTATTTAGCTCACAGTTACTGGAGGTTTCAGTCCATACCAAGAAAGCTCCAAGGCAGAGTGGCACATGACAGAGGACAGGAGTTAATGGCAGTGGAAGACAGCAAAAAAGCAAGAGCAAAAAGGGAGGAGTAACATC
>NDGN011097041.1:0-11364 GCA_002564285.1 Tympanoctomys barrerae | reverse complement strand
GTTGTGTTCTTTTCTCTTGAATTTCTTCCGACTCCCCTTTCTGTGCTTTCTTCTGTAGAGCACGGTCCAGTTTATTTGCTGAGGATTTCTCTCGGGAAGGAATGCAGACTCGCATTTTGCATTCAGAAGTTGGAAGCCCTTCCTGTCAGCCCTGGTGCAGTGCCTCCCATGTCCTGGGTAGATCTTGTACCCACTGAAGCCGCACAGCTCAACCTTCATGGTGGCAGCCGGCAGCCAAGGTGGAAGATGGCGAAAAGCTATGTGTGTTAAAGTCTTAGTCACTTGCTAGGTGCCATTGAAACATGGTGGAAGACATACAGCATGGAGGCTACTGTGAGCTCTTCGGGTTCCTGGCAATACAGCCTTGAAAGGGAAAGGGGTACTTCAGCTCTTTCTTCTTTTATTTCAATCCAAGAGATGAGCAGGCTTCCTTTATGAGAAAACTCTGTAATGATGTGCTGCCTTGACCTAGATCCAAAGCTACAGAGCCAATTAAGCATAGACTGAAGGCACCAAAATTGTACACCAAAGTCATCCTTTCTTCTTTGTAAGTGATCCTCTTAAGGATTTTATTACAGCAATGGCATGTGGACTAGCACAGGATCATTGTGCTGAGAATCCTCCAATGCTAAATCTTTCTTCCTTCTGCCTGTGTTGTCTTTCCTTTGATGAGAATTCTAAGAAGCAGTTCCTCAGTAACCCCTCTATGCAAGTTCACTCTACCAAATCACTGATATAACCAAATAATATGTGGCCCAAGTTAAATGGAATCTCTAACTTGGTGGATATTGTCCATCTTATGGGGGAGCTCTTCCAGTAGGTGACAGAGACTCAAGATTGTCAGCCTTTGGTCTTCCAGGTTTGACATACAGAATGTCATGTGACTAACTCAGGCGAGTTCATAGGTTTTCAGCTTCTTATTTTTTAATTAATTAGTTAATTATTTGGTACAGGGTCTTGCTACACAGCTTAAACTCCTAGTTATCCTCGTGTCTCAGCCTCCCTAATACTGGGATTATAGGCGTGTGCCACCATGCCTGGTTTTGGGGCCAGCTTGGCATGTCATACTGGAGATCGATCCCAGGTCCTTGCGCTTGTGAATTAAGCAGTATTTCAGCTTCTTGACCAATAGATGGGAAGAGACAGGGAGAGAAAGCACATTAGATATACTTTTAGCAAGGTGTGTGGTGAAAAGTGGTAACATGAAATGGAATGTCTGAAGTTAATGATAAATTTCAGTCATAGATCAGCTCCTTGTGTTCTCTGAACACAAAGTTAACATCAGAGTGTACATGTGCTAATATGTACACACACACACACACACACATTCACTAGTGCACACACACATAAACATAAGCTGCCACACAGAGCATGCTCATCACAGTCCTGGAATATGGTTGAAAGATCAAAAGTCTACTCCAGGGCTAGGGATGTGGCTCAGTGGTAGAGTTCTTGCCTTGCATGTGCAAAGCCCTGGGTTTGATCTCCAGTGACACACACACACACACACACACACACACACACACACACAATGAACAAAAAAACTAACTCCTGTTGTTTTTCCATTTGTAATGGCTGCTGAGAAAGTGTTTTTGTTGTGTTTCCATTTGGAAAAATAAACCTGTGGCATTTCAAAAGTGAAGTTAAAATGTTAGTGAAACAAATGGACTTGTGTGTGTGTGTGTTCTGTTTTCCATAGCTGTCATCTACTTTAAAAAGATGTTCTTAAAAGGTATGGATAAGCCCAAGGCGTTGCCCACAGTACGCTTAGGCACTTAGCCTTGAGCCAAGCTCAGAATGCCCTTCTTAAACCCAATAACCAGAAGCTCTGTGACTACTTTATTACATGCTGTGATGCACACAGTCGTAAGTGGCTGCTCTGAACCTTGACCCTTTTTTGGTTTTTGAAGTTATGAATCAATGAACCCGAAGTGATATATGTAGAAAAAATTTTGCTTTCTCTTTGCCCTGTGCCCTGAACTTTTGTAAGGACTTTTCTGCAAAGTGTGTGTATTTCTGATGTAGGGAGTGGAAAAACAAAGAGGACAGAGAAGAGCAAAACTGAGCGGGATCATAGCACAAGATTTTTCTTAAGAGCTTATGAAAACATTAGATTTGTGTGATAGTGGATGGCTGTCTAAAACTTTCACCATAATAATGTGTGTTTTTATGGGTTTTTGTCAATTAATCAATTCAGCAAAAAGTAAACATATTTAAACACTCATCTATGTCTACTGGGACACAGGACCCAGGACTTCTGGATTTTATTAATGAATGAATAAACCAATTTATTTATTTGACTTATATTTATTAACTGCCTGCTTGGTATTAGTAAGGCATAGATATTGTTCATAGGAAAGCTCCTATTTTTCAAAGGAAGGCAAAATCCTGAAGGCAGGATGAATACCGTGTAACTAGCGTAACAAGTGAAAGCCTCTCGAGGTGGTGAGGTTCTTTCCAGTATGCATTCACTTACCCCTTTGCTCATTAGTTTGCCTCCCGCTTGAATCCTAGAGGTTGTGTTAGGCTAGAAAAGAACAATGTCAGCAGGACAGAACTAGCCACTGACCGCAGGAAACTTCCATTTTCACAGAGGAGGAAGGCATTAAGCAAGCAAACAAATGCGTTAAACAACTGAAATGCTTACTACAAAGTTGCAGTAAGTTCCGTGAAGGAAACAAGAAGTTGCATAGCAAAGGTCCTTAGTCAGCGCTGCTTGGCACCACTCAGCCATCCACAAGCTTGGTATGAGCCGAGCGGCCCGTGTGATTTGTGTAGAGTGTGTGGCTGAGTGTAGCCACTGCAAGTCTGGGAGTGCATTCGTCCTCTTGAAATCCCTTCGTTTGTTCCTCATAATCAGCTTGTGTTCTGGGAAAGGAGCTACGCCAGGATCAGTAGGCCTGATTTTCAATCTCAGCAGAGATAAGAACAACCTTAGAGTATTGTGCAATGGTTCTGGGTTCCAGTTTGACTCATTTACAAATGGAAAGAGTTGGGCTGGGTGATCTGTAAATCCCCAGTCAACCTCACAGCTCCGTACTCCCAGCAGGGCAGGTGATCTTTCACTCCGGTGCACAAGAGCTAATTTCTACATTGAATGAGAGATGTGCATGTCATTAGTGTGACCTAGGATACGATTCAGTACAATGACTGAAGGCATCGGTTACAAAAGTACAAGTGTGTATGGGCAGGCCTTACCTTCACCGCAGGTACCTTTGTTCTGAAGACCTCATATGGCTCATGAGTCTGCCTAGTCCTTGAATAACTCATGAAGGCATTGTCTGTATAGCTCACACAATTGCATATTTGCCAATGTTGGGAAATGCAGCAATGCCCATCCAGCGTTGGTGCAGAAAGAAGCGAAAGATGTGGACAGTCTCAAGCTGGGGAGTGCTGTGCAGTGGACTAGGAATCCAAGTACCTGGGTTCCTGTCTGGGCTTTACCAGCTTCCAGGCTTGACTCACTGAGCAAGTTATGGAATCTTACACCTTTACCAACCTCATGCAAGTGAGATCAGTTGCCCTGAAGGTAGTGGTACTCTACCTTCCTATCAGCAGCAGATACTCTTTCCCTTTAAACCATGCATGGAATCCCAGCATGTTCAACAGTTAAAGTGCAGCCACACTGGGTGAAGCATTGATTGAAGCCCTTGTAGCCACACTCACTGGGCCTTTTTCATTCATAAATAGCTGTGCAGCCAGGCACAGGACTTCTGGAAGTTCCCCCTGCAAGGCACTGGGCCCAAGAATGTCAGCAACTTGGCGACAGCTGTCTGGGCACAAGCATGACCCTTTGAAGTCCCTTCATAGTGCCATGAACACCCACTGGCTTTGTCCCTGTGGTACTTCCTTGCTACACAAAAGGACACTGGCGAGTCCTCATTCTCTCTGGAATGGCTGCTGAGCTCTGGCGCTTTTGAACTCTGGAGAGTTGGCCTGCCTGCATTTTCCAGGCACTCCTCCTTATGCGCATGCTGGCTGGCATTTAGGGCAAGCTGAAGGGTTAATCACAGTCCCCAGCGGTGGTTTAATCCTGCATTAGGTGAAGACGCTGTCCAGGCTGTGGAACACTTGACTTATGCAAATATGACCTTACACAGATTGTTCTATGAAGTCCATAATAGCATCTTAGAGATGGAAATTTCATTGTGGGCAGAAACACAAAGTTCTGTGGTGTGTGGCTGATTGCCGCGAAGTCAGGGTGTCGGGCAGGCAGCTGGCGCCACAGGGAATGGCTTTAGACCTGGCTTTCATGTTGCTCTGTGTCCCTGCGGATCTCTGCTGTGGCTACAAGTGGTCTTCTAGTGTCATTTGTGTTGTTACCTCTTTTATTGTGCTCTCGCTGTGACTGAATGGATTCTGGGTAATGGCAAGGGGGTGAGTTAGAGGCAAAGGACATGAATGTTTTAAGGGGCTTAAAAGTGCCAAAGCTGTTATTCCATTATGTATGGGTTTCATTTGGCTACTTCAGCAGGGAAAAGTATTTTGAACAAAAGCACATGCCTAAGAGAGCAAATCAAGTTTTCTGCACATGGCGCGGGGCTTAAGTGGCCAGGTTCTGGGACCAGACTGACTCTGAATTTTGTTTCAGCTCTTCAACCTTTTGTCAAATTGCTTAGTGTCTTACAGCTTCCATTTCTCATCTGTAAAATGGATCTTCTTAAGGCGAGAGGAGGTAATACATGGAAACTGGTTAGCTTTCAACCTGCTACTTACAAAGTCTTATGATTCACAACTAAATTTCGTGCTTCACATAGTTGGGAATGCTTCACTTTCATAATTTCCTCCTGCTTTGATGCCAGGATGGATTTTTTTTCTGAATGCTCACAAAGGTAGGATCTGAACTGGAGAAGTTTTCCCATGATACAGATAAAGTGTACAATTTAAGACAGAACGCCAGACACTCAAGTAGTGAGCACGGAAGGCACGAAGGGAAACAGCCTCCTAGCGCAGGGCTGCGCTTGCTGTGCGTGGCTCAGCGGACCCAAATCTTTTCCAGCGTTCAGAATGTGAAAGTGAGGGACTGAAAAGGTGAGCACAGTTTCAACGCCGCCAGCAGTCTCCCAAAATGTTGTGAAAAATTCTATGGAGGTCGAGGGTCCGTACATGGCAACTTTTTATTGTGCGTAGGATGGTGCCATCTCAAAAAGGATGATTAAAGTCAGAGGAAACTGATGTCATTAAGGAGCACAGAAACTTGCCGTACCTTATTTTTTTCTTTAAGGCTTAAATTCCTGGTCTACCACTAAGCACATCCACACGTGCCAGGCAAGGTTGCGAGTGTGTGTGTGTGAGCCCCACATGCACTGCAGGAAGGCCCGAGGCAGGTGGGTGGGATGGGGCACAGGGTGGGGCGCAGTGAGGAAGCCTTGGTGAAGGGGCAGCCGCGGGGCCTAGGGATCAGGACTGCCCCAGGCTCTCTTCCACGATGAATGTCTATTTTTAGTATCATCTGGCTTTCAGATGTCTGTAGGTTCTTCAGAATTGACTGCTGCCATTCCTGTGTGGCTTATATCTACCCTCAGTGTGCCTGAATTCTTGTCTTCCTCTAGAACCAGGGCTGGGAAGGCCTCTCTGACCTCACGAGCCCACACTGCCCAGGTGAGTAGACAGTCTCAGCACCTGGTCGGCCAGAATCAACTGCACAGGCTATTTACGGAGCTAAGGGCACTTCACAGGGCATCCACGCTCTTAGCATTTTTAGGTGTGAGGTACAGGACTGCTGGCTGTAGATGCAGCGCTAGACAGCCCGGCTCGGGCAGCTGCTTGTCTTGGTATCTGTCACACAGCAAGTGTCCAACCTTGTCTGCCTTAAGGCTTTACACCACAGGACAGGCTCCTCCCACTTCCCCTCCCTGTCGCCCTTGGCCGGAGCAGCTCTGTTTTCTCTCTCCAGACCTGACCATTTTCAGCGTCCCGTGCATGGAGCACTGGTGATTGTCTTTCTGTAGCCACAATCAGCTGCGCACCTGCTGACGTTCGCTCTACTCACCTGAGACCCAAGCTTTCAGCTCAGCACAGAGCCTGGAACAGCCTGGAAGTTTACAGATGGTTTTGGTTACACAGGAGAGAAGGATCTGTTTAATTACATATCTTTACCAAAAAATCAGTTCATGGCTAAATATTAAAGAGTGAAAACACAATACATGCGGACAGCAATGACGGTGTACGGTGCCAAGTTTTACATTCATTTGCTTGTCCCAACCCTAGCTGTAGGTTTTATGGTCTTTACTTTATGGTATTTTAGGGGAATAACTAGGAAGATATCAATACGATTGCACTGGGCCATGCAGTGCAATGGAGATTAATTATCTGTGGTTATTAATTACTCTGTCTCTGTCCTTGCTCTGATGGATATCTGAGTAAACACTGTGGCCAGCCTCTGGGAAAGCTTTTTCCCCACGCAGGACCCACTTGGTCTCACACTTTTGTGATGCCATTCAGGGCCATGTGGCTATTTTAGAAACTCTTATTATTTTAAAGCCCTAACCCTAAAATAGATGTTGTTCAGAATGAATTTACCAAGCCACACTTCTCAGTTTTAAGTGCGTCTTCTTTTTCAAGTTGGAACATTTCAGTCTGATTCACCGCTGCCCTAGGAAGAACCAAGTATTCTCCTGGAGTAAGCACTTTCGTTTCTTATTCCTAAAGCAATGCCTTTGAATGCCCATGCAGTGTTCATGGCCAAAATGCATCCTGGCACATAGAAGTGACATTTAGGGGGAGAGAAGTTGTACTGGGAATCTCTGTCTGTCTGTCTGTCTATCTCTCCCCATTATGTATTGGGGAGCATCAACGATATTCCTAATAAAAATGAATTGCACTAAAAAGAGCGGTGGCCAATTTTGTTTTTGTTCATCTCAGGAGCTGGCATGGCATGTGGTGCTGAGGATGTAGTCTGAAGCTGGCCTAAGCAGGCACTTTCGACCACTGAGCTATCTTGCCGGCCCAAGGCCAAAATATTTCTAAGGAATTTTTTAAAGGAAGTACCAAAGTGTGTCAAAACACAGACTCCAGGAAGTGAGCGATACTCTACTCTTGAAGCATTTGATACACTTTATCTCATCCAGCTGTATTTAAAATTAAAAAAAAAATAAAATTGTTGATAAAGTCAAATTAAAAAAAATCAGTTCAAGTTTATTTGCTCTTTACCATCATGGAAAGTTTTGTGTGCTGTAAAGCTGCCCTGAACTGTGTGCCTGTGAAGAACACCCGAGGACAGATACTGGGGAGCTTCAGGGATGGTAAGCAGCCAACGAAGGGCTTACGCTCGGGCACATCTCTTAGTGACACTGGACTCACACGGAGTCGTCATTCCCTGGTTTATCTGAGCTGTTTATCTCACCGTGAGTACGAAGGGCCATCACTGATCTTGGAAGAAGAGGGTTAATCAGGAATAACAATTCAGCAATTGCCCATGTCACTGAGTAACTGGGGTGAGGAAGGGACGGACAGTGGTTTCAGAACACGAAGCTAATGATTCTGCCTAAGGAGACGGCAGATTTCTCGCTTGCCCTCAGCGTGGTGGGACACGCACTCAGCCACCCTCATGTATTTCAGCCTCCCACGTAGGCTGTGCTTAGGGGCTGGGTCTCCGGCTGTGCCTGGATTGGTGTGACTTCAGCTGGCTTCTGGGGGATGAGCTTGCCAGCTTCGCGTCCCACGTGCAGCAGACAGCAAGTGGGTGTTGGTAGGACCAGCGCCTCCAGCTCGCTGGGTCCCATGTGGTCCTTGCATAGCAACTTGGAACCTTAGCTGCACATAAAACCCGTGATAGCATTGTTCTTGTTTTACTTTTTCAATCTTAATTTAAAAAAAAATCTCTGTATTATATATAATACGGTGATATTTGTGTGCTTTAGATTATATCTAATCATGTGTATGTCTAGTTTCAAGGCAGATGATGATTTTTACATGTACCAGCTCCCGATGGTGAATGTAATCATTCACTCTCCACAGGGACTGCAAACATGAACGCTATCAGGCATCTCTCATTTGAGTAATGCTAAGTGTAAATAAAGAGCAAAATAAAGGTTTGATAGAAGAAAACAGGGAGCTAGATCTTTTGCAAAAGGGACGGATCCCAGAGACAGAGGGCAAGTGGAGTAGAAAGGTGAAGAGGAAGGAAAAGGTTAGAGTCATCACGCAACGAGACCAGTGCCCCACAACGAGTGTAAACGTTACATGTGATAAATGTGCACTAAAATAATAACACGAACCATCACAATGGAATGGGCAAAGGGGAGCTACAGAAGGAGAGGAGGTGGGTGAGGAGGAGCAGGAGTAAAAGAGAACCAACTTGTGTTATGCATCATGTACCAACCCCGTACAATAAATATAAACTTGATGCATTCATTGCAAAGATGTGTTAATAAAATAAGAATTAAAAGGCCAAAATTAAAATTAAGAAAAGGATAATGTTTGGCCTCACGCTCATACCATGAAACACTTATTATGATCAGGGGTTACAAGTGTCCTCCCAGCAAGCACCGCGGCACGGAGGCCGTGGAGGCTCAGATCCCCTCCAAGCCGTAGGAGCTCGCGGCGCCCCAGGCTCTGTTGTGCTGCCCCAGCGGTGCTCCTGTGTCCACTAAATGAGCCCAGGAAAGCTCCCTGAGTTTCGCCTCACCCCTCTGCCTGGGCATCTGTGAAGAGACTTGTAATAATTCCAGGCAAGTAAGCTCCAGAATGCAAAGTTGGATATGAATATGTAATCGCAGCCATTATCACTTGATCCCTGTCTTTGGGAAGAATCATTTCATTCACTGTGGAGAGAATAAAGGGCAATTTGAAATGGCCTGAGGTAAGTGGCTTTTCATATTTTGCCAATCAAATTAACCTTGAACCTTTCTCTGCTGCTTAGCATTCTCTTTCTTTTTTCTCCATCACTGAAAATTAAGTTGATGTGTACAAAACCTCTTTCCGTCTGCAGTGTTGTACTTCGTACTCCTCCCGTGCCTGGGCAGGGGGCAGAGGAAGACTGCCGTGCATCGATCAAACTGATTGAGACTCAGATTGGGGAAAAGCCAGACTGTCGCCAAGTCCGAAGACCCCGTGGCTGCCTGTTTCAGCACAGTCGTGCCGTCTCCCATATTCCCCTGCCCTCCAGCATCTGACAGATGCAGAGTGACCCTTCAGTCAGAGCTCCCACCTATAAATCAAGAGGTTTTATAGGAATTTGGTTTGGGCTGGGGCTCTTCGGATGTCCTGATTTTCACATGTGCCAATTGAATCGAGGGTTCAGAGTGGGTTTCTTTGGAGCACTTGGCTGATTTTATCTGAGTGGAAAGTGTGTACTGTGAGCAGATATTCTGTAGTAGATCATTCGGTCTCTGTGTGCTATAAACTAACATTTAGAAATTGTGTGCACTTTTAATAAAAGTGAACATATACTCACACGCACACAAACACTAGGAATGTATAAATGTTCATTTCTCAATCTGAGCTCCCCAGATACAAAAGACATAAGAATGGGCTACACCTGACTCCTAAACAGTCACTGCACTGGACTGAAGAGTTTTCAGTCCACTCATACTCTCCATCTTCTAGTGCCATGACTTTACTAAGTGATTCTCACTCGGGCTGTGTGTCCCTCCTCACATGACCTTGTGTGATCCTCAGGCAAATTCACTGGTCTCCACTGATAATCCCTTTACCGCCTCTGCACCAACAGGTGCTTGTTTTGGACTCTAGTGGCGCTCTGTAGCTACATCATGCTCACATTTTGTACTCTAGATAATGCTACCTCTTGTGCTTGTTAGTCTAGATATTAAGATCTATGCAAATGAGAGCCATTCTGGATTACTTATGTGTTTCCCAGCTTGTGGCAGAAGGATTTCAGGACTGCAAAACTTTACTGTAAAATAAAGGAAATAAAAAATATACAACAGTGCCAAGGTCTTTGTAGCCAGGCAGTACCTAGAACAGCACCCTCAAAGCAGGAGGATGGGGTGTAGTGAGCCCCCCCCAGATGGACGTGTACATCCTCCAAGCGTGTGCTGTCAGAATTGGAGGGGGTCCTGGGCTGGCAGCCAGAACGTTCTAAGGCGCACCAGGGATTGGGGAGTGTGTTTCTCACTATGCACATTAGATCCAATTATGGCTATTTCTGGCCAAGATGATAAAATGCACATTAAATTATGTCCTTTTATCTTGAGGGTATGAGCACAGTGAGATAGAATAAAGGTGGATCTGTAAGAGATAGTGAACAATGGTGTCTTGTCTTGATCCTAGATAGAGCCGTACATGGATTGGGAGGCACGAGATGGCTTAGGTGAATATGGCAAGGTGTAAAGGCAACACCAGGAAGATATGGCTATGTGTGTGGTGTGCTCGTGGTGTGTGTGTGTGCGTGTGTGTGTGTGCATGCATGTGTGTGTGAAGAGACAGAGAGAGAGACAGAGAGACAGAGAGACACACACAGAAACAGAAGAAGACAGACAGAGAGACAGAGAGAGATACATAGATACAGAGAGACACACACAGAGACAGAGAGACACACAGAAAGACAGAGACAGAACAAGAGATGGGGGAGAGAGAGAGACAGACAGACAGAGACAGAGAGACAGAGAGACATTGCTGACACTTGTACATTTACTGGTTTCCTTTCTCAAATTTGGGAAATATTGGATTGTAGGAAGTAAATGATATAACTTTAAGATTAAACTTGCATTTATTTATCACCATTCTTTCTTCTTAAATCATAATCCATGAGAAACTTCAGTGGCTATACAATTTGTTTTCCAAACTGGTACAACTTGTAGAGTAAAAGCATGATCTGGAGTTATCCCCGGCAAACCAAGGTCCAGGGTCAGGGTGACAATGGTTTTGTCTCTGTGCAGTAGTCAAATGACTATGACGTCTGAAGTTTTGGGCCTATAGTGAAGACATCTTGGGTTTGTCTTTAGTTGCTTTCTGAAAAGTCCTTTATATGGATTTTGAAAACATTAGAATCACCAGCTGCCAGGGTCAGTCACTCCACACAGTAGGCGCTCACAGTGTTGTCCTGGATGCTTCTCCAGAGCCCATAGGTCTGCCAGATTGCCTCCCCAAGACCTTACCAATTTCTTCTGCGATTCCTCTATCCCTCTTGACTTCCCTCTGGGCACTGGGGTGAGGTTATTTTTCTCTTGTCCTCGTTTTTCAATGCAGGGGACAGTGCAGGGAAGTCTCACTTTCTCCATGGCTGTGCTGTGGCTGAGATTCTGCAGTCAAACTCCAGTGGAGTTGAGGTGATGTTGATCAAACCAACGAAGATGCCCATGTGGGGAGCCTAGATCCACTTCTCAGAAGGCAAATTAGTAACAGCAGTGCATTAGCGCGCATTGGGTTGGTTCGACTGGGACATGCTGCTGCTTGAGTGGC
>NDGN011097035.1:0-11852 GCA_002564285.1 Tympanoctomys barrerae | reverse complement strand
GTCAGGGTAAGAATCCTACTAATTAACTGCTAGTTTCAAAAACCTACTGATGCTCCATGAGTTCTGACTTCTTGGCTAACTGTCCTGAGGTAAGGCTGGGGCTGTGATTCAGTTTGCAAGTGACAGGGTAGAAGAGTTCAGATTAGCAGCATTACAGAAAGGATCTAGAACTATAGCTCCAGATGGAAGCCGATCAGTGTACCCAGGATGAATATCCCCCTTCAAAGAGAGTGCTGAGTGATGCATAGTTAGTTGTTAGTATAAACTTCTTGCCATCCACTTAGTGTACACTGGATGGAGGTGTTTTTAATGGATTATTACTTTCTACTACAGTTGGGGAAGGTTGTGGGAACTTCTGGCACAGAAGCTGTGGCTTTCTGCCCTTGTCTTTCATGGAGCACTAGCCTGCTCGTCCCCATACTTGACATCTGGGTGTGTGAGTAATGCCTGTTTTATTGCATGTGTTAAAAATGCTTGTAGAGTGCATTTGTGTAAAGCCTATGTGCCACCAAAGGAGACTTTTCTGTGCCCAGGAACACTTAACAATGCTAGAAAACCATTGCTATATTAGGGATGTGGAAGGTCTAAGTGCTTAGAAGGAATCTGTAACTATGCATAAAATGAACATGTGCAAGTGGAATGACTTCTAGAAACTCTTCCTTCATGTTGTATTTATCTGGGGTATCTTTTAAAGCAACAAAGGTAAAGCAAATCGTTTTTGCTTTTATAGTTTTTTGTTGTTTTGCTTTTGAGACAAAGTCTTGCTCTACAGTTCGGTCTGTCCTCAAACTCACTTGGAGCTCAGGCTGGCCTCGAACTCACAGCAAACTGCAGCCTCCCAAACACAGGGTTACCAGCAAGCGACACCAAGCCCCACCCAACAAGATTTTTATTTTTAAAAGAAGGAAAGCTTAAATGTTGTAAGAAGCTTCAGTATCATTTCAAATAATTGTTGATATTTTAGGAAGGGGATATTGATCTAGGATCTATGTGATTGAAGTAGTGTTTGGTTTTATTTGTGAGTTATATTTTAATAAGTATATTAAGCATTCATTGCATGATAGCTATGCTAGTCACTATAAAAAATTATTGGACAGAAAAATGTTGTCTTCATCAAGCTTAAAATCATGACTATGTGGGGCTGGCTACTCAGGCCTATAGTGATTTCCAGGGGAGCAGAGCCAGACTGAAGCCTACTCAGGACTCTCATCTGTCAGACAGTTTAGACACAAGGTGGAAACCTGTTATATTTTTAACAACCTGTAACACTCTTTGAGTCCTGGAAAAAAAGCATATTTATAGGCTCCAAAGTAGGCAGTGTAGGACCCCAGCAAGTTGAGGTTAATAAATATTTAAAACTCTTTACAATTACATCCCTTTTAATACCTGTTAATAAGCATAATAGGCTTTATCATACTTGTTAGCAGCATATAGACTCCCTTATATAAATTTTCAAGTGTACACAAAATTGCTGAATAAGTATAAATAATTTCTAAAGAAAGTGAGAGTTTATCCTTCCTCTTTTTTTCAGGGCTGGGGATCAAACCCAGGGCCCTCACAAGAATCCAGGGCTCTATCCTGGGGCCATATTGCCAGCCCTAAAATGAGAATTTCAAAACAAAACTCTAGACCCTAAACATTTCACAGAAAAGCATTAACTAGAAAGTGATGTGAGAATGTGCTTTCATGGGTTTTCTCTGGTATGGACCATAGTCCACTCTGGCCTCTGAGGTTCTTAAAGCTGGCCTGGTGCTCTGGTCAGTCACATGGACATCCTGAAGAGGCAGCAGACCCAGGAGCCACATGGCTGGAATGATCAGGAAAAGCTTTGTGTTGGAAAGCAGATGGATACCAAGGCCATTCCAATTCACAGGAATTGAGCACACCATGGGGATGTGTTTGCAGAGGCATGGACCAGACTGTGTGAGGCAAGGCCACTCAGTTAGGAGGGTGGCAGGTTTGTCGTAGAGATCCAGAGCCTGGGTTTGAATACTGACTCACCCATTTAGCCATATGACCTTGGCCAAGGTAGTCATATAATGAGACCATCTCCGCTTCTGTCATAGAAGAAGGTAATGGTTTTTGAGGTTGGGGTTCGGGCTTGTGAAATATCACGCACAACACAGCATGCTGCCTGAGCTATTGCAAGAATGCAAGTTGTTAGTCCTGATTATTCAATGTGGCCAGTGTGGTGCTGGAAGGAGTCATGCTCTGACAGCCATGCAGGAGAATGTGAGAAAACTCCATCTCTGCCTGTTGATAAAAGGAGTGTGTGTGTGTGTACACATGCACATGTATGCAGCATGCATGTGTGCGTGTGTGTACATGTGCACATGTGTGCAGCATGCATGTGTGTGTGTACACACATGCTAGAGATGAGCATAGGCCACATACCAGAGCCCATACATGACTTTAAAAATTTGCTTTTCCTATTCAAAATTGAGTCTTTAATATTCAAATGGATATCAGAAGACAAAGTTTAAATAGCATTTCCTACCTGTTCCATCTAACAATGTGTTTTCTTATCCCTTTCCAGTTGGTGTGACTGTATGTGCACATGCATATGTGTGTATACAGTATGTGCACACCCCTCTTAGTTACCCTGCTCCCCTTGTTTCTGGGGCAAAGTCTCTTCCTGCCTCCCATAGAACTGTGAGCGAGGAGACAGAGCAGGGCTCTGCAAGAGCGCACCAGTGCTCACCCTTTGATTTTCCCTCCTAATTGCTCCAGATTTTCTGGGTGGTCCATCTGTGAAGTAGATAATGGAGGCATGCTGCTCTTTTTCAGAGACAGATTCGACCTGCTGCCTCACAGTTGTTGGTTTATCACCTTTGTTTGCTCCTTTCACACCTGCTTGGATTTCTATGCAGTTCTGCTGCAGGGGGTTGGGGAACTAGAAACTTCAGCTGGTTCTTACATTTGAAGATTTTATGGATTCCCTCTTTTAGAATTCTTGGTGGTTTTGTCCCCTTTCACATTGTCTTGTCCTTTCTTTCTTTTATACGCACCTACTTTTTCATTTTTCTCCTGCAGCTCTCTCCAGCTCTTAGCTTGATGCATAGTGACAGCTGTGTAGGTATTTGTTGACTGACTAATTCGAGATGTGAAAATCCAGTGAGGTGGTGGTAAGGAAGGGAAGGTGACTGGTTGCCTGGGGTACCGGCCCATTTTGGACCCCAGGGAGAGTCTGTGAGACTCTCTCTTGGGGAAGACTCTCTCTTGGGGAAAGGATGATTAATGTGATTTCCAAGGAGCAGCACTGACCAAGAATCCCAAATGGAGTGGCACTGCACACCAGAGGCAGGCGTGACATTAGTGCCAACCTCTCTGTGTGAAGTTGTGCGGGCAGGAGCTGGTCCTGCATCCCTGCCCAGGCCCAGCCTCCATGTGAGCCCACAGCATCCTAACCATGGAGACTCACTCAGCTCACTTTGGCACTTTCCCTAGGGCCACGAGGAACATTCCAACAAGTCACAGCATCCATGTGCAGGTCACCTGCAAGCATTCAAATGGATTTTCTTAGAAGCACACTCATAGGAAATAGAACAAAAATCTTCAGGCATTAATCTCACAAAAACTGTTTGGGCCAAGTTTACAGTTCTAATTTTGACATGGAAGCCAGGAATTCAAAGTATTCCATCAAGTGGTATTTATTTAGTAGAATCTTTAACCAAGCATTTTAATGAACTTATCAGTTCTCATTAACATGCTTCTATATTTTCTCACTAGTAAGCTTTTTCAAGTTAAGCTAGGAAGGTTGTGCATAACTAAGCCTGTTTGTGTGACTTTGATAAAATAAGCTGGCAATGAGAAAAACTGAAGCAAGAAAATCAGATATCAAAAAAATATGGTGAAGAAAGTAAGATGCTTCATGAATAAAAAGACATGTTTCGACTTTGGCTTAACCTTTTGGAAAGATGGTTTATTTTTGTTTTCATTTGATTTGGGTATTTTTTTCTGTGTGGTTTATGCACCTTATAGGCACTGGACACTTACTGATATTTGGCTAGGTCAGAATATTTTCAAACTGTCATCCCTGGACTTCTTACTGAGAGGAGGTTAAGCCATGCTGCTCTATGTGTAGTGGAATAGTCTGTCTATCTAGAATGTCATTCTTTTGAGTGTATCCAAGAAATGAAAAGTGAAGTTGAAGAATTCTTCTTTTCAGCATTTTGCTAATATTTGCTTCTCTTGATTCCTGAACTATAACCACCTATACATATAGACACTATATAAGCACATGTCCAAAATGTCATATAAAAGGAAAAACTTTTATCCTTTTTTTCCTTCCTTGGCATGAGGCAAGGGTCAGAATGCATGCTTCAGGGTTGTACAAGCAAGACAAAGGTGAAAGTATTCATAGGAACATCGAATCATTCAACTGTGCTTCATCCGAATGAACAAGACCCTTGTCTCACTACAGCGCATCTTGGCCTCGCTCCTCACAGTTGGTAGGAGCTGAATGGGGTGGGGGCCCAAGCTTACTTTTTCCAGTTTCAAGGTCATAGAGTGCTGATTGCTGCCCCTATATTTTCCAGGAAAGGACAGTCCTTCTGCTATGTATGGCTCGCACAGTGCCTTGGGTAAAGGGAGTGGTGTGGCATCGCGCGCCTCCATGAGCGATGTCCCTGTGGTTTTGTTGCTCCATGAATGCCTACATGTGGCTCTGTGATGGGGCCCTGGGTACCTTAGTCAGCTCCCTGGGACCCCGTCCCCTGCTTGGGCAAGGAGTTCTGCTCTCCCAGCTCACACTTAGTCTAAGCCACCGCTAAGGCAGCAGGGTCCAAGCTGGGCTGTCATCTAGAGATCCTAATGGAGTGCTATTTTCTGAGAGGGAGGGACAGCACCTGAAACATATCAGCAAGATCTCAAACAGACCAAAGGCTGCTCCTCCACCCAGACAGCACTCTCCTCTCCTGCTGCTGTTTTGAAAACCGTGTGTGTGTGTGTGTGTGTGTGTGTGTGTGTGTGTGTGTTTAAAGCAAAAAAGAAAATTCTCTCCAGTACCCTCACAATAAGTACTCAACTCAGAAATGGCCATCATGCCATGATCTTTCATCAGAAATCCTTTGATCTTTAAAATGTTTACAGGCTGGGGGTATACCCCAGGGGTACAGTGCTTGCCTAACATGTGCATGGTCCTGGGTTCTATCCCCAGCACCACAAAATATAAAAATAAAAATGTTAAGGAAGCCATCTGGCTTGTCACAGCTCTGTGTCAGAGTCGGCACAGCAGGCGGGTAAGGAGCCAGCCAGGGTCGCTGCATGGCTTCCCTCCGACGTTCACTGTGAGAAAAGGGGCTTTTTCCAGTCCCTGCTACTGGCATTGCAGAGCCCCACCCTCTCTTTGTTTCCTTCCCAACTCTACTCACATTTTCCTCCCAAAATGACTATTCATTTTTTATTGGCCAAAAGGATAGGAAATTATGGCATCATTTCAGCACACTTTTCCAGGCCAGGTGGCAAGTGCCTGCTTCCAACACCTGGTTAAGATTTCGCTGCGTTCCAGCTGCATTGTTTCCGTGACTGTGTCATGTAGCGGGCGGTGGGCCCCAGGCCTGAGCTGGGCTCCAGGACCCGAAGCTCCCACAGCTGGCTGGCATTGGCTGGGTTATTAACTTCTCCGGACTTTTTGTTTTCTCATCCTAAATTTTGTTTTGAGGTTTAAATGGAATAATAAGTATTAAAGCTATAGTATCTGTAGACATTCAGAAAATATGGATACCCATCTTGTCCTCTAACTTAATTAGGGTGGGTTTTTCCTGGGTAGAGCATGGGGAATAGGTAACTATGAGGTTCCCTGTTTGCCACCCTAGGCGTCTCATATAAGGAAAAAGGCAGAAATCTGACTGAGCCCTAAATACACCCTAGGAGTGAGAGCAGCCCAACGTGTGCTAGGGATGGAGCCAGGGTTCTGTACACAGCAGTCAAGTGAGCCACTTGACTGAGCCATACTCCCAGGGTACAGAGTGAGCTTTGAATAGGGTCAAGAGGGCAGCTAGCAAGTTTGGAATCCTGGTGCTTTTCCAAGACAGCCTTTGGAGCACTGCTGCCAGGAACTCTTCTTGGCAAAGAGCAGAGTGCCCCGTAGCCTGGCCCTCCCACTCTTGCTCTGCCCATCAAGGGCAGCCCTTCCTCTAGCCTTCTCTGCCTTGTCTGCCATCAGTTTCCCTACCACAGATTCCTTTGGGAGTATTGTGGTTCCCTGTTCCCTCCTAGACTTTGCATTCATGGCACCAGGGGTCCCTGGCATGGGCAGTCTTCAGCCCCTCTGTGGTCCCTGTCTGCAAGGCAGTAAACATCTCACCTCTGTGGGCTGCTCCTGTGTGTCCCTCCCACAGGTCCTCCTCAGCTTCCCCCACAAGGGCATCTTCTGGCTCAAACTTCAGAAGTCCCCTCATCCCTGAAGGGAACACAGACGAGGGCCTAGACCCATCCCACCTCCCTTCTTCCTCTTGTTCATGGATTTAGGGAAGAAACAATACTCAAGTGACTGAGTCTAAACACACTGACAAGTTAGAAACAAACACAAGTGTTACATATGCACACAACAGAGTTCCCCCAAAAAGAGCTCAGAGCAAGGGGCCAAGGGTTGAAATCATCTCCCTGTGCTTCAGGAACAAGAAGGGGGAGATGCAGCTTGCAGGTGCTTAGCTCTGGAGTGCGGAGCAGTCCACGTGATAAGTGGAATACTGGGGGTATCATTTTCTGAGACCCAACATAGGATGCTGTCTTCTCATCCTCCCCAATCTGTGTCTCATACTAGGCCAAGTGCTGGCTGTCCAGGGACATTGGGAGATGAAATGGAAAAGCTTCAGGTCCTGGGGACAAATGTCATCCACTGTCACACTTTTGGGGACATCACTTGCTTACTTGTTCCTTACCATCCCCTACTCTATCTACTCTTGTTAGTTGAGCTTCCTTTACAACATTCTCTTTTTTAAACTGCTTTGTTTGTTTGCTTGGTTGGTTTTTTTAGAACTGGGGATTAAACCCATGGCCTTTATACTGTGCTACATTTGCAGCTTTTGTTGTTGTTGTTGTTGCTTTTTTTGTGAGACAGGGTCTTGCTGAGCCATTGATTTGCCCTGGCTGGGTTCAAACTTGCAATCCACCTGCCTCAGCCTCCTGGAGTGTTGAATCATGAATATGTGCTACTATGTGTCTGGCTTAAAGATCTTTTTTTAAGTATTCAATTTGGGTGCCCTGTCAAGTGCCTATAATCCAAGCACTCTGGAGGCTGAAACACGAGGATGGTATGAGCCCAGAAGTTCAAGGTCAGGCTGGGTAACACACATAGAAATCCTGTCTCAAAAGTGAAAAGAGGTAGGAAAAGAAGGGCAAAAGGAGGAAAGAAAGACAAGAGAGGAAGGGAAGAAAAAGAAAAGCACTCAAGTATCCAAATGTATACAGCGATAGAAATGGGCACAGTGGCCTACTAGTCCTCACTGCTGGGATCCGACAGCCCCAAGACTTGGCCCTGGCTGCTTGTTTAGACACTTCTGCCCTGCCTCTTTCCTTGGC
The DNA here is from genome assembly GCA_002564285.1 of Tympanoctomys barrerae. Taxonomy (NCBI): domain Eukaryota; kingdom Metazoa; phylum Chordata; class Mammalia; order Rodentia; family Octodontidae; genus Tympanoctomys; species Tympanoctomys barrerae. Next base: position 4,328 of record NDGN011097035.1, on the reverse strand, counting down.
TGAAGTATGTAATGCAAATCCTGGACATCACTACAGTTCCTCTCTCCATACTTGATGTAACTCCAAATACCGTGTTGCGTTTCATAACATCTGTGAAGCTATGTGCTATGCTGGTGCAGTGTATCAAATATGAATATCAGAACTGCTGTGCAGTTGCTCCCCAGTTCTGGTCCAGGCCCAGCAGGTCTGCAGATGTTCCAGATAGCTAGCTCTTCAGGGATGGCCGGTTTCTACTGGGATCCAGGCGAGGTCCACACTACCATCTGGGTTTTGGGCTTCTCCAGTTTCCTTGTGTAGAGCAGCTCCTCTTTTCTTATGTTTGATGATGAATTCAGTAATCATCATGTCTACATTTCTTAAATTTATTTGTGTGGTGCTGGGGATGGAACCTGGGACCTTGTGCATGCTAAGCAGATAGCAGACCACAGAGTTACATTCTAAAACCCTCATGTTCACCCTCTACATAACACTAACCACCACATGCTGCCAGCAAGAGTGGGATGGGAAGGGGAGGGAAGGGCACAGAGAGGACAGGACAGGACAAGGAAGAGATAAGAGGAGAGGAGGAGAGGGGAAGGGAGGGGAGGGGAGAGGAGAGGGGAAAACCAGGACTCTAAGAGGAAAGAAAGAAGTGAGCCCATGTCCTCTTATGCCAGACCTCTTTGCATGAAGCCAAGATATAGTATTTTCTTTTCTATCTCAGTGCTGAAAAAGCCACAGAGACCCAGAGCAGTGCCAGCCTTCTAGCAAGACCTAGTGAAAAGCTTCAAAGTCCACTGGCTGGCTCAAAAAGGTCACATGCAGAGCTTGAGAGAAGCTAAAGAATACAGTGGCGAACCACTGAGTCTTGGGTCTATCTAGAGGACGGACATAAAGCAAGCAGAGAAACCATCCTCTCCTCCAAGGAATGCAGAGGGCAGAGTTCTGACAAGTTCAGAACAAATAAAGGTGAAGGACTTTGTGAAAGCTATGCAGTGCTATGATATAGTTTGGGGGGAAAAAACTTATTGAGAAAGATAGTTTCCATCCATTCATTTGCATGGAGTCTAATATGGCCTGCAAAGGAAAGTAATTAAATGCATTTAATCTTGTAGAGAGAAGAGCCTTGGGGAAAACCTAAACCTTTTCAGATAATACATTTAAACAACAGAGAGCCTTCTTAGGAAAACTGTCTGAGCATCAACAACACTCACAGGCAAGACTAGTGAAATCCCTAGCTGGCTGACAAACACTCAGAACAGGTAAGGAAATGCATTAATGGAACAAAGGGAGTAAATACTGCAGGAAATTGCAGAAAGACTGCTGGATTAGCCAGAAGAGGCTTCTGAGACTGCACCCTGGGCACAGATGGGCAAGAGGTTCAGGAAAATAAAGTCTTAGGGAAGTAGAACAATTTATTAGCATTTAGTTAATGCCTAAGCTTCCTGTGTCAACCAAAAATAATTGATTCTCTTTTATTTTATGGGTGTTAAATCCCAGGAGTCTTTGTTGTTATGGACTAGTGTTTCATGTTTTTGTTTTGTTTTTTTAAACTATGCACTTGATTATTGAAGCAAGAAAAGGACTTCCTGTTCGCCTTTAAAATGATGTGTTAGCTGTATTAGAAATGTCATCAGGAGCTCAGCCACAGCCCAGTGCTGTGCTACCGGCACAGAGCATCTTTAAGAAATGCTTGGACAGAAAATGGACAGGACAGAGGCCTGTCCTCCTCAGTGTGAGGGGCAGTGTGAGTCAGCACTTTGCTTGTTAAGATGACCTCAGACTGTATTCCCAGGACAGCAAAAAGACTTTTCAAGAATACCTTTTCGTGCCTGGAGATGTAGCTCAGTGGTAGAGCACTGGCTTAGTATGTAGTTCGCTAGCGTGCGCGCGCGCACACACACACACACACACACACACACACACGAAATCATTTTTAATAATAAATTCAACACCAGATTTAACCAGTGTTGATTGTTGGTTGTGTCCCTTCTAGTGAAATATTTTGATCTTTCTCTTTCCTGAAAGTTGGTTTTATTTGACTTGATTGAGCAGCAATAGAAACTATTCATTGCCTTGCGTATGTCCCATAGTTTGAACAGTGATATGGCGCATTCCAGGCAGGGATTACTTCTTCAGCATGTTCTTAAAAGGTCTGTGATAATCTCATTTCTACTTCATTATCAGTGAGTTGTTTGCTTTTCTTCTTAGCTTGCCTCTCCCTCTCCCTCCAACTGCGATAGCGCTCTGAGAATGAAACCTTCCAGCCAACTGCAAACAGATGACCGGGCACACACCTTCTGACTGAGTCACAGTCTGCGTGTCTAGGATAGCCAGACTTGACTGCTCAATTCTTAGTACGCTGCTCCCCAAATCTTCAGGGAGGCTGAGGAAAGAAATGGAAAATACTGGCATCCTAGAGTTTAGGTAGATTATTTTTGTAGTATATGTAGGATAATTACTCGATCCCTGGGATGAACTGGATTGTAGGTGGAAAAGGAAAACTGAGGGGACATGCTAGCCATTTCTGCTTTAAGTTAAGTTTGATAGCTGTCTTCGCCCTACAATGTGGAGCATGTCTGCCTTGGCTTCAAGCACAGTCTTCATCGTAAGACGTGCAGCTGAAAAGATAAGTAAGATCCAGCTTGGTAACAGGTGAACATAACATCTTTGACCTTGTGGTTGAAAAGAACTTAGAAAAACTATAAAAAGTTGTTAGGAAAAAAAAAACAGTCTTTGTCACAGTATTTGACTCACTTAACAATAGAATTATTAGAATTTTAGAAAGTTTTTTTCTTAATAAAAGCAAAAAAGAGAGACAGCACAGAGAGAAGGAAGGAGGGACACACAGAGGGAGAAAGGAGGGAAAGATCTGCATCTTCAGTGTAAAAACCACTAGCCTGGGTCCCATGTTCTATAGAGAACACAGGAATGTGCTTATCACAGAGCCTTGATTGTTAACCATACACCAAACTGCAGTTAAATCTTCCCTTTCAACAGGGCAGCGATAACATGATTACCCAGTGTTTATTTTCTTTCTCTGGCAATTAGGATTGGCTCAAGGCAGCTTAGGTGGTGGTAATTGGGAATTCACAGTTACTAATGAGTAAACATGTTGGCTTCATGGCGAATGGAGCCAGCTATTGGCCTAATACAGGGCAAGTCATTTATTTATCCATGCAACAGACATTTACTGAGAACTGAGTATGTGCCAGGCCAGGGTGAGCCCAGAACAAGAGAGACAGGTTCGTACTGTGTTATAGCTCCCAAGCTAGTGGAAGGAAGAGCAGGTAAATAGCGGGCATGGTTTGGGGAAAATGGAGCAGAAGGCTTCACTGAGGACTAAGTGCCAGGGCTGGAGTGCTCAGGGCAGCTTCTCAAACTGACCCCAAGAGAACAGGCAAAGCCCTGTCTTTTCCTCATCCATTGTGTGCTTCACAGTGGACACCCCTAGAGGAACTATAGCAGCAGACAGATCAAGAGGACAAAGCAAACTTATTAAAGTTTTACATGACGGAGTGCCTTCAGAAATGAAGGCCCAGCAATCTGGGAGAACTCCGTTTTTGTGTTTAGGCTCTATGTAGAATGGACAGTTATAGAAAAATATGACTAGGTGAACAAGTTCTCTGCCAGTTCACATTCTTCTGGGCTTCTTCTTCCCCCCACCTCCCCAGCAACAACAGCAAGGCAGCAAGGAGCAGAGAAGAGCCCAAAACAGCCTATATCTTTATTGTATAATTTTTATACAGGTTATCACATATTTACATTTTTGTTTAGTGTATTAACCAGGGCATACATGTTGACCTCTTCTGAGTCATGGTTACATCACTGTATCTTGCTGTGTGCCTGTGTTAGACAATGAGGTCACCTTCCCAGGAAACTTCCAATGACCCTGAGCTTTAAGCCAGTTTGAGTGGTTCCCCACACCCACTATAATATTCTTTTATAGTAGTTCCAAACAGACTAGCATACCAGCATTAGCTGCATGTATAGAAAAAATATATATATTAAACTTCCATTCTTATCTGCCACTTGACTCTGCAATCCTCTTAAATCTAGTCCTCTTTACAGTAAACTGGGCCCCAGTTTTTACAATTATGAAATGAGTGGATTCAAGTAGAATTGATCATTGAGCAGTGTTCATTCTATAGAGTTCACCTCAGAGCCCACATTCACTTTCTCACCTCGCCTCTTCGCTCCCCCGCCCGCCCCCCGTCCATTTAATCATCCCAGTCAGTCATCTCTGAAGCCCGGGCTCTTGCGGGGATGTAGGAAGCAGTTGAGTCTCTCACAGTCCTCTGTTGGCAGCTTGATCAGTAGTTTTCTCAGGCAGTGTCTTAGGACCACTG